>ML821226.1:101443-113711 GCA_009831015.1 Picea engelmannii
CACACAATCCATCCCTCAATCTGAAAATGAGAAATCAAGAGGCAAGGGTGGAAGTTACACCTCTATGAAAATGGCTTTCCCCAATGGAAAATACATCAATCCTCTTCAATTATTTTCTTTGATTTAGATGCAACAGGTAATCCAAGGGAGACAGGTGCAAGGGGAGTCATCTTCGACTCCGATGGACAAAATATTGTGGATTACTCCTAGGGACTTGGGAATACCACTAATAATAAACAGGAAAGTCTGGTTGTATACATGGGGCTCCAAATTTCTCAATCGAGAAACATCCATACCCTCATTGTTCTTGGAGACTCTGAAATAGTAATAAGGGATCTCCTTGGACACTCAACCTCTACCACCCAAATCTCCATTGGCCTCCACTCTCTAATTAAAACCCTGAAACAAAAATTTACCAAGATCCATTTCTTCCATATCCTTCACTCTCAAAATCATGAAGCTGATCGCTTAGCTAAATCAGTAAAGACTCTGGAACAGGGTGAAATCTTCATCATTCAAGATATTTCTCATGCTTGGATCCCTTAATTATCACCATCTTAGACATTTCCCCTCATAAATTTGAACCTATTCACTTCAAACTTTACCCCGGACCTATCCCCCCACTTTTTCCCAATCATCCTAACACCCCTTTCCCCCTCCTCCTCCCTCCCCCCCTCCCAACCTCCCTCCTCGTTGGACCCCTTCTTCCCCTCCCCCCCAACTTCCCCCCACCTCATCATGTGGCCCCATCCTCACGAACACACCCCCTCCCTCTTCCTCCCCGTTCCATCTCCTACAATTCCCGTCCCTCTTCTTAACTCCATGATGTCTCTAACATAATATATGATGCCCCTCCTAGCTTCCATGGCATCACTTCCCCTGCTCTTCTCTGTGCAGGGGAAGTGACACTTATATGTTACAAGAGTAGTACTATTTGTCTTTTTCATATTACAGAAGTAGTACTATTTAGATTTTTCTATTCACAACAAAAATATTGCTTCAAATTTACAAAGATGTCTGAAGTTTTTATATGTAAAGTTTAATTTTAAAAAGATGCTAAAATTTTCTATATGTATTTTCAATTTTGTTTCTCATTTTCTAATCAAATATTTATGGATATTGTGTTAAATATATTCATAATTAAATTAGTAAATTGAATATTGTAGTTGTTGCAGCAGAGGAACATTGTCATGGATTGATGGATTGATCTTCAATTTTATTGAAATAATATTTAAAATGTATCATTAGTTGGATACATTGTAATCTAAAATATCATTGTAATCTATTATATTTTCTATTTTTTTCAATAGATATTATTTCCGCTCCCAACTTCACTTCCAGTATATTTGGGGGAAACTTCTACTCTTTCAGAACACTAGTATCCATGCTCCCAACATTCTCATGTTCCAGAAACTTGTGCAACATACGTATATATATATATATATGTGTGTGTGTGTGTGTGTGTGTGTGTGTGTGTGTGTGTGTGTGTGTGTGTGTGTGTGTAAAAAAGGGAGGATTCTGTTATATTAGAGTTGCATGTTTACAGAGTCTTGTTGAAGTGCCAGTTGTCCCGCCTACAAAAGGGAAACCGAGACAGTTGGCCTTACGATGCCACTTGTTTTCAAACAAACAAAATATTACCAGGCTGACGTCCTGCCCAGAGGAAACCAGGACGCATGGCCACATTAGATTCAGTCCATTCTTTAACTTCCTAGAGATAGCATAGCTATAATCTAAGTGAACTAAAGTTTTGGTTTGAAACAAAAGAAATTTTCTAACTATGAACATTCACAGGACCTTTTAACCAGTAGTTTCGTCAGCTTCACCCTTCTTGTGCCATCCAGATGGAATCGTGTAGGCTTGCGCGCATGTAGGGCATTGTCGGCATGGGGATGTTCTGGAGTGAGCTGCGTATATCATGTCAAGGCGATGGCTGATTTGAATGGTCCTGAAGATTTGGTTTTCCACCATGCTTCGCATTTCGAAGAGTAGTTCTAGGTAGCCCAGGTTGATGAGTGGAGGTTGGTCCTACCATTCATTATGAAACGAGGAGAGGAGAGGTGGCCTCTATGCATGAGTCTCTTCCGTCCCTTCATTTGCTCTACTAACTTAGCGTGTTGGTTGCCTGTCCTGTTGTTCCACTTCCTCTGGAGGTGCTCTGCTTGTTGGGTTAGCCTTCTCGTATGCGTTGTCCAGGAACTCTTCCTTAACGTAGGAAATTGTGAAATCCTTAGCCGAGTCATCTTCCCTGCGACTGTGTGAGATTCCTAGAGCTGGAAGCTTGGCCTCGCTCCCAAAATCAGTGGGTGATTCCAATTGTCCAGGACAGTGAAAAGGAGATGTTCTGGATAATCCTGGATGGGTTCATCTGGAACAGTCTCCTCCACATACACCATGGGAGGCATTCCAGGTCTCCCATGCTTCCTAGTTCTCCGAGTGGATGCAAGAGCCAACGCTTTTTCAAATACTTTCTATCGCTTCGTGAGGGATTCATAAGCATACCATGTTGCGCCTCTATGAGGCCATATTCATGCTCTTGGCATGTGGAGGAGCCGAGCTATGGCTGAAATACCGACTAGAAGGTTATCCCTGCTCCAACACTCTGAAGGTTCAGTTGTTGGCCATTCAATTTGCAAATGCATTGCATAACCGTCCAGGCAACTGATAAGGGTGAGGGTGACTGTGACAACTCTGACCATTAAGGCTAAATTCTTACTGCACTGGTGTGCCATCCTCTTCGCTTGCTTGAGAGGCCTCGTCCACTGGTTATGGCTGCGCGGGCTCCCTCCCATATTTAATGGTGAGGAGATGGGAGCCGGTGGCCATTATTTATGGCACTGACCGACTTGTTTCCACTTGTCCTCCCTGCTCGACGTGGCACCCCATCCGGGGGTTGGAGATCCATTTTGGCTAAATCTTGGCACCGATATGAGATATCTGAGTCATCATAGGTGTGGGATTCCCAGTAGAAGTGTTCTGTCTCCTTTGCTACTCCTTCATTTGCCAGGCAGTCCTCTACCCTGTTTGCGTCTCTTTTCATGTGGGAGGGTATGATGCTGAGGTTGTTGCTAAGGAGGCTTATGAAATCCTCTAGCAGCCCTGAGAGTTTCCAACTGGGTGAGATTTTCAGCGTATTTTTACCATGGAGGATCTTGGTGATTATCTTAATGACAATTTGTGAGTCCCCCTCCAGGATGAGCTTGTGACAATATCTATCAATTGCTGCTTGGAGACCTCACAATAGTCCTATTATCTCTGCCGCATTATTTGTTGTTTCCCCCAAGTAACCTGCTACTAGATAAATGATCTCTCCATTGGAGTTTCTAAGTGTGCCTCCGTATCCCGCTGATCTCGGGTTCCCCTTGGATGCCCCATCGAAGTTGATCTTTATGAAATCTGTTGGGGGAGGGGTCCAGATGGTTGGGTTGTTGTGCTAATGTTTGGGTGTGTTCATCATCATTTGATTGATTAGGTTGGGCTTCCAACTTTGGAGTATGCATTGCTCTTCTCGATTGCAGTTTGAGTCCTCTAGTTTCCAGTATTTGCTTCTAACTATTTCCTTGACCGTTGAAACTATTTTTTCCCAAGTTATGTCTGGTGTGGAGGCTTTGGAGTGAAATATTCTTTTGTTTCGTTCTTTCCATATTTGCCAAAGAATGAATCCTGCGAGAAGTTGCCAGATGTGAGTCAGTAGTGGATTGTTCTAGGTGATTGAGTCCTAGTTTTCAATCGTATCACTGATGATGCTCCTATGTTGATTGGATCGACGCATTATTTGAGCTCCTTGGTCCCAAATCCTCTTAGTAAAGGGGCATCTTTTGAATATATGTTCATTGGTTTCCTCTTGCTGGTGGCATAAGACGCATATTGAGGGACCTATGAAGCCTCTTTTCCTGAGGTTGTCCTAGGTTAGGACTCTATTGTGTGCAATGTGCCAGAGGAAGATGGACACTTTGGGCCAAAGTTCAGTATTCCAAACCTTGTTCCATATATTTTCCTTATTCTGATTCTGGTAGCTGCCTTGTAGATAGTGGACTTTCTTGACTGAAAAATTGCCAGTTGTGGAGTGCCCCCATCTAAGGATATCTGAGCCTTCTCTGTTGGGGATTTTCCAGTGACTAGCATAGTGTTGCCAGGCTTCCAGGTTTAAGTTCTCTAGGACCCCTAGATCCTGATTAGAGGTTTTCCAATGGCGCCATTGCATTCCCTGTTCCTAGGGTTTCCAAAAGTCTTTCAACCTCAGAAAAGTGTCCTAGTTTAGAGCTTGTCTTAGGAGGTTGAGCTCTTCCAGGTCACTTAGGGGTTTGAGTTGCTGCCAAGAGTCCTGCCAAAACATAATGCTTTCTCCATTTCGGACTTCCCAAAAAGCGTGGTTTTGTATCATGTCTCTGTTTTGCCAAGCTGTGTTCCAAATATTAGAACCTTGTATTCGGGCATTGTGTCTAATGAGTTGGTTTTCTGGTGTGAGGGGGGCGTACTTTTGCTTCCATATTTGTGCCCATAAAGCTATCCGCATTTTTAACCATCTCCACCATATTTTGGCTCCTATTACTTGGTTGAGTTTCCCTGGATCTCGGAGTCCCAACCCTCCGATGATTTTTGGTGTGCAGATCTTGTCCCAACCTACTAGCACCCATTTCTTGTTAGGTTGATGCCTGTGCCAGTGGAAATTTCATTGGAGATTCCTAATGGCTTTGATGACCTTCTTGGGGGCTGCTAGTGCAGTAAAAAGGTAGGTAGGTAGGGTTTGAAGGACCGACTTGAGAAGGACCAACCTGGCTGTGATGTTGAGTGGTTTGAAAGTCCAGTTGCTCAGTCTGTTGGAGATGGACAGAAGAAGACTATCCCAGGAGATGGATCTTGTTGTGGCTCCCATTAGAGGAATGTCGAGGTAGTTGGATGGAAGGGAGCTCTTGGGTATTCCCAAGAGTCTGGAGATATGAAACTGGACCACTGCCGCAGTTTTGAAGAAGTAGAGTTTGGACTTGTCTAGGTTAAGAGTCATTCCTGACGCCTCTGTAAAATATGAGAGGATGGAGTTAAGCTTGCTGGCCTCTCTTGCTGTTGGGGAGTTCATGAGTAGGGTGTCATCAACAAATCGACTGTGTGAGGGTGCTGGTTGGATGTTGTGCAGAGGTAGGCCTTTGAGAGATCCTTCTATGACTGTCGATTTGATGTAGCATCCCAAACCTTCCCCCATGAGCATAAACAGGAAGGGCGAAAGGGGGTCACCTTGTCTAATACCTCTGGATGGTGAGAAAGGCCAGGACGGGACCCCATTGACTAGGATGGAGAGGAAGGCAAAGGAGGTAAGGTTGAAGATCCATATCACCCAATGCTGATCAAATCCAAAATAATCTAAGATGGACCGAAGGTACTGCCAGCTTGCTTTATCAAAATCTTTTGAAAGATCAAGCTTGATTAGCATATCTGGAGTTTTTGATGACTTGAGAGAGTGGATGACCTCGTGAGAAAGAATGATGTTGTCCATGATTTTTCTATCCTCTACGTACCCTGCTTGTTCCTTGGAAATGACAAAGGTCAGAATGGACTTAAGGCGGTTCGCCACCACCTTTGTTATGAATTTGTAAATCACATTGCAGAGAGCGACAGGTCTGAATTTTTTGGGATTTGTGACCCGTTCCTCTTTTGGAATGAGGGTCAGAAATGTCGCATTGAGGGCTGGGAGGACTTGGCCTGAGGTGTGTGATTCCTCTACAACCTCCCAAACCTCTTCTCTTACTAGGTCCCAACAATGGTGGAAGAAGTCAGTGCTAACCCATCCGAGCCTGGGGCCTTCCCTGGGGGCATGGATTTTGCATCTTGGTCCACTTCCTCTTGGGTGATAGGTCGCATGAGGGCTGCGTTTTGTTCAGGAGTCACCATAGAGGATATGTGCCTGGTTACTCATTTGATGGTTGTAGTCCTGTCCTCCCTGGTTTTCGTTAGGAGGTTGCGGTAGTAGTTGTTGAGCTCTGCTTCTATTTGGGTATGTTCTCTGATCGAATTCCCCTGTTCATCCTCCAAATGAGTAATTCTGTTAATATGTCAACGGTGCACCATTTCTCTGTGGAAGAATTTTGTGTTCTTTTCCCCCTCTTTGAGCCATTGAACCCTGGACTTTTGTCTCCACAAAATTTCCTCTTGCCTTTTTCTCTCTTCTAGTTTCTCTTGGAGCTCCTCCTCCTCTTTCATTAGTTCAACAGTTTGAGTTCCTGAAATGAAAGTTTTTTGTATCTCCATTAATTTGTTCTCTGTGTCATGGATGCTTTGGAATATGTTTCCAAAGTTGTTCTTGTTCCAGAGTTTCAGCGATTGCTTGAAGTTTTTGAGGCGTTGCTGAAATTTGTACATACTTGTGCCATGATCTATTTCTGCCTGAGCCCACCAAGACTTTGCAAGCTGATGAAAGTCCGAGTGTGAGAGCCATAATTTCTCAAACCGGAAGGGTTTTTATTTAGGTGTTTCCCCTGTTTCTAGGTTGAAGGCAATTGGCCAGTGGTCGGACCAGGATTTTGGGAGAATGAGACTTTCCATGTAAGGGGATTCTTCCATTATCTCTTCAGCCACAAGGAAGCGGTCTAGACGACAAGCAATATGTTGGTTTCCTGACCTACGGTTGGACTAGGTGAAGTTGCCATTACTATTTTCAATGTCTACTAGATTTAACTAGTCAATAAGGGTTTTGAAGTTACCACTGTCTTGTTCAAGTCTTTTGTTCCCTCCTGTTTTTTCTTCCAGCGACATGATTATGTTGAAATCGCCTCCTAAGATCCAGTTGGGTGTGGCCAACAAACTTTTGATGAGGACTAGCCGCTCCAAAAGTTTGTCTTTTCCTATTGAATTTAAGGTCCATAGACATTTGTGATATTCCCCTCCTGATTCAAGCCTGTGATCTTGAAGTAGGCCGTTATTGTGCCTATAGTAGAGAAAGATTTGCTTAAATAAATATTGCCTAGGTTCGATAGAATGGCCAGACCTGCTGAGTCCCCTGTGGAGTCTGTTAGAACAAAATCACATCCTCGCCAAATACGCTGGAAGATGGTTTCAACATCTGCCCTAGCACATTTTGTTTCCTGTAACATTAGAATATATGGATTTTCTGCTTTGATGTAGTCTCGGAGGATCCTTTGTTTGGATCGACCAGTAAGTCCTCTAATGTTCCAGGTGATGATCTTCATCATTATGAGGGTGGTTTTCGGTGGAGGTATCCCTCTGAGAGCTTATGAATCTTCCCTGAGTTGATCATAAGGTTGTCGACCTCCTTGATGAGTTGATGCGGTGGTGTCCACCCCCTTCTTTTATTCTCTAGCGGTACTCTTTTTGAGCCCGAACCAGAGTCTGTGGCTATACCTAGGCGTGTTGTGGATCCTGTTGAGGACTCAAGAAAGACCTTATGTACCTTTCAGAGCTGCTCTTCAGGAAGTGCTTGCGGATCCTTCTGATTGAGGGC
The DNA here is from genome assembly GCA_009831015.1 of Picea engelmannii. Classification (NCBI taxonomy): domain Eukaryota; kingdom Viridiplantae; phylum Streptophyta; class Pinopsida; order Pinales; family Pinaceae; genus Picea; species Picea engelmannii. The sequence continues at coordinate 108,897 of ML821226.1, forward strand.
CTCCTCAAGTTTGTCTAGATTGATGCATGCTATATCTCTATCGTCCAGCTGCATTAAGATATCTCCATCTGCATCTCCCCTCTCTTTTGGGTAGATTTCACGGTTTGGGCTGGAGGAGGAATGGTTTTGGTTGTTTCCTTTGATTTGATGTGGCTCTTTGTGCAGATCTTGGATGGCTTCATCTTCCAGTAGCTAGTTCAGAATCTCATATGAGTTTTTGGTCGAGATATTCAATTTGGGGTCTGGGTTCTGCTTTCTCAGAGGGTTTTTCTTTCTGTTCGTGACAGTGGTGAAGCCATCTTTTTGTATGGTATCACCTACTTTGGTGGCTTGCTTATTCAGAGGGAAATCTTTGAAGAGGTGACCATGTTCATGACATTTCCTGCAGCGGAAAGGGATGTGTTCATAGTCAAATGTTTGTTTCGATTCTTCATCATGATATTCCAGCGTTACCGCTCCCGGTAGAGCCTTAGAGATATTCATGTAAACATAGATTTGGGCGTATGAAGTGTATTTCCTTTGCTTTGTGGCTTCTGATGTTTTGACATATTGACCCACTGTATTTCCTATTCCCATGAGAATCTCCTCCAGCTAGAACTCTTGTGGTAAGGAGTGAAGGAGGATCTAGACGCGAGCCATCGTGAATTCCTCCTTGTCTAGGCTGAATCTTTCCGTCCGAAATCGCAGGAATAACCCTGCCGAGTTGTACAAATACGACCCGTTCTCAAAGATTCGGTCTCTGTCTTCTGGGTTGTACAAAATGATTGTAAAAAATCCTTTTGAGCTGAGTTGGACCTCGTAGTCCCCTTTGGGGTTCCACCAGTATTTTATCCATCTGTTTAGATCCTGTTCAGACGGCCACAGGCCCAGAAATTTGCCAATGAGGGCATGCTCTCTCACAAATTATGTGTGTTCCCTTACTCTTGTTGAACTTATGAGGTATCTCAACGGTTTGTCTGTTTGTGGGATGCATTTTCCGGGCTCCCATCCGTGAGGTGATTTTGGATGGGACGTGCTGGCTTCCACATCCATTTCCTTCCCGAGTCCTTGTTCTCTGGAAAGAAGTTGATTGCGTAGCTGCAGTGGCGGATCAAATGATGGGCGTTTTTCTCTTGTGCCCAATCGATCATTGACCGTGACATTACTGTACGAGGGGGGTTTCCCCCCCCTCTTCTAAATTCATCCTGACATATCAGGCAGGACACGGTTTGTACCCGACCATGGCAGGGGGTTTGCTGTGCAATGGCTTGAACCGATCATGCAGCGAGTCGTGCCAAACTGAAACTCACAACATACGTATATATTATTCTCTCACACATATACAATATATAAAAAATAATTACACACCACACATTTAAAATGATGTGCTAAAAACTTCCCAGCCTTAACATAATCATTAAAATGTCTTAACCATAGTCATTGGAAAGTCTGAGTCTTACTCAACATCGGTACAAGATTCTTCCATGTTGATTGTACATGTCACATTCAATTCATTTTTCTGACTTATCTAATAATACATTTTTTTCATTGCAACATTCACAACCATTGTATTTGGCCATTTTCATCCATTTCCATCATTGATGGGTGAAAATTCCTTTTCTTACTTTCCTATCGAACTAGCTGTTCACCCGCTTTCCTTCAATGCAATATTCAATCGTGTATGTAAACTCTACTTACCTTACCATAGAAAAAATAGCAGTGCTTTTCCTTCTATTCGCAACACTAGTTTAGAAATTTTCTACTATTCCATCTCCATTTCACACCTACATACTCCTAGATAGACTCCGACTCCAATTTCTTTCCCATTTACGTTCCCCTGTTGTCTGCTACAATAGCTTCGTTCATATATTTTGTTTTGTTAACATTGTAATCATGTTTCTTGTCCTCTAGATCTCTCATCAAAGCCACAAAATTTGATTACCAAATAGTTCTTAGTGTAAACAACATGGTTTAGGTTTTAAAAAAAATATATAGTAACTAAAGTTACAATGTGGTGTATTTGATATAAACAATTATTATTAGCTCTATTTATGATATTATTAGTTCATGGTAAATTCATCAAATACAATGCATAATGTTTACAAAGTTCAATAAAATTGATATTAGGGTAAGTCTATTTTTTATTAGTTTTTAATTTATTATTTGACCATTTGAAAAGTAATTATGATATTATTAGTTCATGGTAAATTCATCAAATACAATGCATAATGTTTACAAAGTTCAATAAAATTGATATTAGGGTAAGTCTATTTTTTATTAGTTTTTAATTTATTATTTGACCATTTGAAAAGTAATTAAAGTGTGTGAATTATTTAACGACAATTATATATTATTATATTGATACACTGAAAATAGTTAATAATATAATATATTGTTAAAATAATTAATTCTCACTCCTATTTGCTTATGCTCCATTCTTGCCTTGCCAAATAATAATATTATTTTAATATATGAAATTTTAAATTTAAAAATATAAATTTTTAAAATTTACTAATCACTTATATTTTAACTTCAAATTTTAATACATGTTCAATATAGTTTTATAACATCATAAAATACTTAATAAAATAATTAAATTTATTTTAACATATAATTAAACATATTTGATTAAGAAAAAATTAGACTTTTCAAAGATATCATTCAAACTCAAATAGAGGATAGATTCTTAGGATTCAAGAGTGAATTGCAGAGGATGAAGGATATGATTTAAGAAATGGAAAAACATAAACAATGAACCCAAGAAGAAGAGGTTAAAGAAAACTGCAACTTGAGAGATAGGATTAAAGAGCTAGAAGAAAAACTAACCAACAATTTGACCCTCAGTGATCTAGAAAACAAATTGGATATCAAACCCATCAAAGAGGAAATGAATAAACTAATCGAACTGGACCATGAGCGTAATAAAAGAGCCTTGAACCTCATAATTGAGGAAATGAATAAACTAATCGAACTGGACCATGAGGGTAATAAAAGAGCCTTGAACCTCATAATTTTTGGTATAATAGAACAACAAGAGGAGGATATGCTAGCAATAGCAAAAGAAGTATTAAATAATAAATCACAAATTGATACAACTTACGTCATAGAAGCAAAGAGGCTAGGAAAAATAATTGATCACAAAGATAGGTTGATCCATGTCAAAGTAAGTTGTAATGACCATAAATATAACATACTCAGTGAGCTTAAAAGGGTCAGGAATATTTATAAATGAAGACCGCATTCTTGAAGACAAAGCTGAATTGAGGAAGGAAGTTCAAAAGGTAAAAGAAGTTAGGAAAGAAGGAAAATGGGAAATAATTAGAAATTGAAAAGCTATTGTTAGGGATAGAGACCAAAAGGATTAATAATAAATAGGAAGTTCAGACACTCATGATCCTTTTTTGGAATTGTCGTGGCTTTCCATGGTGCAAAGGTTCTATGATAAGTTGGATCCCGAGTGATATTGATATTATTTTTCTAGTTGAAACTTGGGAGCATGAGGATTCTAAGGTCCCTAACATAGAAGGATTTGTCTAATGGTCGGCATGGAACAAAAAGTCCCACCTTAGAGGGATAAGGCGCATAGCTTGTTATATTAGAAAGAGCATTTCTCATCACATTCAACTTCGTAAGATCGACCCTCTTAATCAGAACATTTGGATAGAAATTTTAGACACCAATGCTAAGAAGATGTATATAGCAATTTGCTATTTTTCACCTATTAATTCTACTTTTTATAAGAAAAACAATCTAGATAGCGATTGTCCCTATAATAATTTAGAACAAGATATTTATAGTTTGAAAAATGACAGAGTGTGGTGTATAAGTGGTAGGATTTGAATTGAATTAGCTGATGGTATATATATTGAATCTGAAATGCTTTCAGATCTAACAGTTTATACATCAACCACCTCATTATTCAATGCTAAATAACAATGCTGATATTAGTCATTATCATTAACATGGGTTGACCAATTAAAAAAAACTAAAAAATTATTGAAAACCTTTGATTTGTTTTCATACAGTTTTGAATAGAAATAAGATCTCAAAGTTGCCTTGGAAAATTAAAAGTGATTGCCTACTCACTTTGGCATATGATGACAAATTGAATTCCATCTCTTTTGATTAGGATGGAATTTAAAGGATAAATAGACAAATTAAATTCCATTTCTTTTGATTAGGATGGAATTTAAAGGATAAATAGTCAATTGACAACTATATTATATGCAGTTTGAGTGGGCTTAATAGTTAAAAATATGTGTTTCTTCATAAAAAATTACAAGTTCAAATCCAAAGAAAAGTAGGTATGTATACCTCCATAAACTTTACCACTCAAAATCATTTTACTTACTCATCCTACACTGTGATATCAAAATAACTTGGCTTTACCATTTGCACATTGTGATGTGAACACTAAGACAGAGTTATGTGGATAGAATTAAATTCAACCTATGCCAAAATATCATTGAGGCCAACGTTCAGTGGGTAGAATTAAATTCAACCTCTCCCAAAATTATCCTTGTTATTTATTTATTCAAATATTTAATCCAAGTCAATTCTCATGCCGGCTGGTAAACGCGAGAGGGATTCAAGTGATATTTCAAATGATAAATAACTTAAACACATCGAAGATATCGGATGTGTTTCGTGTTTCCTGGTTTTGTTTCACTGCTATGTGCGTCAGCCATGTCTGGCCTCTCTGCTTCTGTTTCGCTCCTCCTAATCATGCCCTCGCTTTCTTCTTTTCTGATCACCTCAGGATTCACAGACAGCGGAGATGGTAAGCTCTATCGATATTGGTCATTGGGCAGCTCATAAATATATTTATTTTTGCCA
>ML821227.1:0-15412 GCA_009831015.1 Picea engelmannii
TTGATCTCAAGGGCAAGTGAAGAGTCACTCAAGGGAGATCAAGGGTTAGCGTAGTTACATTTCGAAATTGCTTAAAGGCAGCTCATGAGGGAGAGAGAGAGCACACATCTTGAGGAGAGCTCAGAGGGAAGGTGAAGGGTCACATTTTCCAAGAGAGGTTTCTTAGCTTGGAGGGAAGGGAAACAACAAGGGAGATTGGAATGCATCCCTAGGAGAGGGATTGGCATGCATCTCTAGAGATATTGCAACATTAAATATTGTCCGTACAACTGCTACAGGAAGGGTCATACAACAAGAGAAAGGCACGAAATTTGAGGTAGCCAGATCTCTTACAATTTGGCATGAATTCCAAGACAATTTTGCTGGAGTATTCTGTACAAAAGGGTATTGTACTGTACAACATCTCCCTGACACAATTTTCTAGAAGTTTTGTGGCTTTTTGCTGACTGTATTGGGCCGTACATGCCGTACAACCAAGGCATTCTGTTTAGAATATAGTTTGACACTGTTTTCTAGAGGGATATTGTGATGGAGAGTGAGATAAGTCTGTGTATTTCATACTGATATAGTTGATGTTGTAAATATTTGTTTTTCCCGAGAGATGAATAAGAAATTATCTCCTTAAACTGTCATTTTTCCTGTGTATTCTTCAAGGGGCGTTGCCCAGAATTTATGGTGCCAAATGTGTGATTTGGTTTGCTGTTATAAATTATTTCCATTGCTGATTTAGTTTCAGATCTATGTCATTCAGTGTTTCGTCTCATTAAGTACAGTTCATAATTGGGTTTATTGCTTTATTGTTGAAGCTTAATAGGAGGTTGAAATATGAAGTTTGATATAGTGAGTTTCTGAGCTATATTTTCAACAATATCTCAGGGAAAACCTCTAAGTACTTCCCCACTTTGTGGATGGTAAATGGGGTAAACCATCGAACTTGATTATGTTTAGGCCTAACCCCAAGGGGGAACAAGAGATTTGAACCCGTGACCTCCTCCATTGGGGATAACTTCACGTCTAGACAAAAACCACTTGAGCTAACCCTTGGGGCTTGGAATAATGATTTGCTGTGGTATCAATATCACCTATACTTATGCAAGAATTACCATCTCAAACATAAGGTCCTTTTGGAATTGCGCACTTCTCCTATAGGAGGACGTTCATGATTCTTGAAAAATTATCACAGGATCAAGAAGGATTTTTTCTAGGAAGGTCTTAAAATTGATGTTCAAAAGTTTGTGGCTAAATGTATGGTCTGCTAATAGAATAAGAGAGAGATAATCAAGACCACATGTCTCTTATAACCATTAGATATACCAAGTCAATGTTGGTAAGAAGTTTCAATGAATTTTATTATAGGTTTACCCAAATATGAAGGAAATAATTTCATCATGGTAGTAATGGATCAACTAACAAAGTATGGCCATTTTTTCTCTCTTTCTCATCCTTCTAAAGAAAGTACAGTAGTGGCAAATTCATGGAAATAATTTAAAATCTACATGGAATCCCCAAGATAATTGTAAGTGATAGAGATCCAATTTTCATTGGAAATTTTTGAAGTGAATTATTTTCTTGTTTGGGTACTTAGTTGGCTCACATATCATCTTACCATCCTCAATCCGATGGTCAAATTGAGATTGTGAATAAATGTCTAGAATGATATCTTCATTGATTTTCATATGATAAACATACACAATGGGTCAAGTGGTTTCCCTTGGAGGAATGGTTGTACAACACATCCTTCCATAATTCATAAAAAATGTCCCCATTTATGGTACTTTATGGATATCAACTTCCATCCATCACATCACCCTTGAAAGGGACTGAAAAGTTTCAAGTAGTGGAGGATCACATATGGCACCTGTTATCACACAAGTTGTAGGTTGGGAGAAGACCGACCCAACCACCAATTTGTGACAACTAGGAGGGAACATACCCACTGTCACCTTAGGCAGGTATCCTCGTCACTTTAGAGGTGAGGTAGTCACCTCAAGGGGGGAATCTCAATGAACCTACAGGGAATGAGACAACAAAGAATGAAGATGAAGAGGATGTCCCTAAAGGTCAATTCTAATTGGTATGATGATCTTGGGAAATATTCTTGGGAAGGTTCAAGGGTTTCCAAGTGTGTGAAGTGACCTGCCGATAGTGAAGTACTTGCCCGAGACACAAGAAAAAAAAGCATATGATGCAATATAACCAATTGGACAAGCAATTTAAGTTTTCTGTACCTAATAGAAGATGTTAGTAAAAATATATATCAGCAATGAAATGGAACAATAAGTTTCTAAATAAATGCTAGAAATCAAGTGAAAGATACAAGAGATAGACTAGCTAAACACTAGCAAAAAGCAAGATTAAAGACCAAGATACTAGCATGAAAATATAAGGCTGTTGTAAACAATTTCTACAGAAATGTATATAAGACTTATGACTGTAACAATAAAATTATTATAGAAAGAAAATCATCCACTAAAACTCCTCCAAACTTTGCCAGAAAGTGCGCTAGACCAAGAAGTATAAGTGTGCAAACTTTGGGTAAATTCCAATGGTTGATTAGAGAGTTATTCAAGCAATTAGATTAGGGTTTCTGCAACCCTAATGGCTGATGATGAAATTTTTCAACAACATCAAGAACTACCCATTTAGAGGGGACACCCTAGTGGCTGAGAGGTGCTCTAAGCACAAGGAACACAACCCAAGTTGCAAAACGTTCACACGACAAGAAATCATGTTTCCGAATGCAATATTTTGTTTCTCCAATGCAAGAATAATTCATATTTGTGCCTTTAAAATTTGGTTATGGAGTCTTTAAAACACAATATAGATCAACAACAACCCTAGGGGTGTAAACCCTCTTACTCCATAGGTTATTCCAACCAAACTTCGAATAAATCTAGGAGGGTATACACACTCGTACTCCTCCTAACAACCCTTGCAAAAAAGAAATACTTAAAACATTTAAAAAAGAGATGAAGAAATTATGGATGGTGTATATAACATACTCATCCCTAGGGTTTCCACCAACAATAACCAAAATAAGCAATAAATGAATCGCATATGCAATTTTTCCTTACCTAATCCAAGAAAATGAGATATCAAACCCTAGTTACCATGAAACATTCATCCAAGAGTAAATAAAGAAATCCTTTAGGGGGTGCGCATCACTCTTCCTCATCTAATAACCAATAGACAATCACCATAAAAAATTCTACAAGAGATAAGCACCAAAATCACCAAGGGTAGCGGAAATTTCATCCAAGTACATCTCACAATGGGAGAGTTATATTATGAAATGAGATCTTATTATCTCTATTTATACAAAATGTCTCCAAAGTCCACATAATTTTAGGGTAAACCACATGACTAGGGGTCAACATCCCTAATATTTTCCCTTTTCAAAAATAATATTAAACAACTAACTTAAAATTTACTTTTACACAAAACAAAACCCTAATTCAAGGTGACGTCACCCCTTTAGGGGACATTTTGACAATAGGAGTAAGTCGTTGGTGTCGGAGGAGTGTACTTAGGATTTCCAAAGCCACATGTCAATAATACAATTAATTTTATTCATGGCCAAATTCTCATTCTCCTCAAAACGTCCTGGTGCCAATGAATGATAACCTCACCACCAAACCCTAGCCCTCCTAGGTGACATCATGCCTCTAAAGGTGGCAGTTTGCCTCTCCTAGGAAAAATGTTTCGCATGTGAGGGATAGGTTATGTCATCCACAATGTCTTCTAGGCCTCCGAAGGTATGTCTCTCTCATCTGGCATGTGGGCCCTTGGAATCCACCTATGGGATTCAAGCCCCATGGAAGCCCAAGATAGGCTTGTTCCTCCAAAAATGTGCACCAACTAGGTCCCGCAAAGACAAATAAGTACGACCTCCAAGGATATCAAGTCAAAATATCATGATAAGTAAATCAAGTCAATAAATGAGCCTCCTAATCATGTGCATCAAATATTTCCCTGTCAAACAATTAAGTGCTCAAAGACATTATGTGACTTGCCAAACTTGGATATGGGAGGATTGATGAGGTGTCCTATTGGGTATATATTTCCCTAGGTCAAGGAGTGTTTCCAAGAGATCCCTCTCCGATCCATATAAAGTGGATGAAGTGGTTAAGGATTAAAACTCAATGGGAATGGGTTTCATGACATACAAGGGGTTGTAGTGTCTCCTTCATGGGTTCCTTTGTAAAGGGTGTGTGGCACCTTTGTTTGCAATGTAATTTTTCCAAGCCCATTGCTTTTCCACTCTTTGTTTATTTCATAATTTAAGGAAAAGTTGAAGGCCACTGTGCTAGCGTGGTGTCTAGATAATGACAATGTCACTCACAAATACCTAGTGGAAATGAGAAGGTTGGCTCGTGATGAGACCCCTTTCTCTAAGCCATGCAACTGAGAGCCATTACCTTGGCTTTGTGACCAGATGATAGTAATGTCATACCACTATATATCCATGATCATGATAGGACGGATTGTGATGAGACCTCCTATCCTCCAACTAACCCTTTAAGCATTCATAATCATTATTCTTGCGGGTCCCCCTTTTCTTACAGATAAGTGTTTCATTGATTTCTCGGGGGATTCCTGGGTGAAGCATATGGAAGGTTTATATATAGGATTTTATCTTTTACCCAACAAAAATATCTCAGGGCCTTCAATCCCTTCTTCCCATAGAATGAGGGACAACCCCTTCTTGGGTCAATACACCCTAAAATCCCAAGAGATAAGGAAATTTGGGGTTAAAATGATGAAAAATGGTAAGTATGGTTGAGAATGGTACGATGGATCTTTAAGGGAGTTCCGAGTAGAAGATCCATTCCTAAGAAAGACCACTTAATAGGGCACAAAGGAAACCACCAAGGAAAAATAGGGAACAAGGCATAATATCCAAGCATATGTCATGAAATCTAAAGAATTCTAAGATACATCATACTCAAATTCCTCAAATATTGAAATTTCTCTCACCATAATACTTGACTTGTACCTCATGGAACAAGGCCCATCGCCTTTAGAAAGCCAGTTGGTGTGGTGGATACCATCTGAAATTCTACAACCTCTGTGGTGGTGAGAAGGGTCTCCATCTGTGCAAATGGATACTTCTGGCATGTAGTCTCTTGACACTCCATATCTACAACCTGAGGGCCTCGAGACATAATCTCCTTAGTCATCCCAAAAAATAGGGATAACATATGGCTCCTACTTGGGGACATGTGCTTGTCGTAGAGTGCATGAGAACTACAACATCTCCTGGTAGACATGTGCCTACCAAAACTCATACCAAAAAATTAGAGCATATAGGGTGGTGTTATCACCCTTTATTCATATGCATAAAAATCCAAATAAAAGATAATCTAGAAAATAAAATTTTAGCATTTTTTAAAAACTTCTAAACTAAGTATGAAATTAATATGCAAGTAGAGAAAAATGAAAAATGAAATGCATCTAAACTAATATGAGAAATCAATATGAAAATGCAAGAAATAAAAATGACTTACCTACTTACCTAGGGGCCTTGGGGCCCTAAATATCAGGCAATAAATGACATCAGTTGAAGTCATACAACCAGTGAAATTAGCTGGTCACCTCATCAAAGTATCTCCCCCTATGATTAATCATGTAATACAACAAAGATATGTCAAACACATAATAATCATGAGTATAAATACACATATAATCAATCATGAAATAAAACTCATGGAGATGGGTGGGGGGAGGAAATCCCGTTGGAAAGAGAAACCATCAGCCTAATCATCCCGCCTGAAAGTGTAGCCACAAGCCTGATCAATCCATCTATGAAGAGGAATACCATATATATATGATGACTCATCTTCATCTTCACTCAAAACATCACTGCTCCCTGAAGTTTGAGAAAGGAAAAGAGATCCCAAGAAAACCCTACGATTTCCCAAACAAGAGGAAATGGGGTAAGGCACAACCTTAGAGAGAAACTCCTTCGTCAGACTTAGGAAGAATCTCTTCTTTTTCTGCAAATCCCTACCCAAATTATCAACATGAAAGTACTTCTGTTTGGTAGTGTGGACCTTAGAATTCTTTAGGTTGGCCATGACCTAATGTCTATCAAAATTTGAGCACAATGGTTGAAAGTCCTCATAGAAAAAATATGTGTCCTCAAAAGAGTATGTATCAAGGGATGACTGAATATCACTCTGAGTATACTGCGACAAGTCATCCTCGAAGGGGCAGAACAAATCTGTAACCATATCATCACCAGGATACAAAATATATGAATCATACATGTATGAAGACCAATCCTCTGAAGATGACATTCCAACCCCCTCTTCCTGAGAGATACCCTCAACGTAATAAATGGGATATTTATCTATAATGAAGCAAACCACATCCCATCCACGTCTCCCAACCTGTATGAAATCATCAATGTCGTTTTCAACTATATCCGAGGGTTGTTCCACGAATTCATCAACATCATAGGAGGTGATTAATTCTTCACAAGAATGGATAACTTTGTTTCCTTCAAAATAGAAATCAGATAATAATGTCTCGTTCATGCCTTCTACAAAAGAAACTTCATCAAGATCCTTTTGGAATTTTTCTTCATTTCCAAATTCATGGAACAAAGCATCATCAAAGTTTTCAAAAGGATTATAACTCATCATGTTCTCTTCATGATTGTTACGCATTATTTTCGTCATCCCTATGATCATTAATGATGTAAACCTATCTGTTGCCTTCAGAGGGGTCAGTGGCCTAAGTTCCTAAAGAGAGAAGGGAGAAGAACTTTTCCTGAGAAAAGAAGTGGCATTTTCCTATGTAAAAAACTTATAAAAAGGGAAGTTCGCAGGTTGCTATATAGGCAGGGTGCGAGAATGACCCATTCTCACAGGTTGCACTATAGCTAGAGTGCGAGATGTTCGCAGGTTTCTCTATAGCTAGGGTGAGAGAATGCCTGCACGTGGGAAAAATGAGCGTTTTCTTGAATCTTCTAGAAGGAGAAAATTCTATGGTGAGGTGGCATCCGAATGGTTTGGATCTTACTCGCTTTCATGATTTAGTGGGATCATCCTAACCTCCTCACTTTATCCTCTTCAACTTATAAAAGGAGAGGAGTTCTCATGGAGAAAGTTAGCTTGAGTTAGCTTTGTTGGTTCATGAGCTTGTTCTTGATTGGCTTGGAATTATCAGCTTGGTTGGAGTGGCTTTGAGATTTGATTTGTCAAGATAGATTGTGAGTAGCTATCAGATCTATGGTTTCAGAATCCTTGGAGAAAGAAGTGTGTGGGGAACGAAGGACAGTTGGAAGGGACATTACAACATCAAGGGAATGGTTGTAATCTCTCTTTCACATTTAATATGATACAGTAATATGATTCTTTCCCATAAAGCTAATTCCACTTTATTGTATAACTCCTTGATCATATACATATATTGACTGTTGAATAGATTGTGCTTTCTTCACTTTGGTTGGTTTGTGTTGTCTTGGTCTTGGCTGCACGAGAGCACTGGAGTGAGGCGGGAGAAACAAAGACCATAGGAAGTGGCAATAAGGTATGTTCTTTGTTCTTGCCTCCTATTTAATTCAATGGTTAGAATATAGGGAAAGAGTCATGTTCTGTCTTGCTTTGTTCTAGATCCAGGCGGATCTAGGGAGATCGGTTTGTGTCTGCACTTACATATTTATCCAATAACAATGATGTGAAGGAGAAGCAGATGTATGGATGTCCTCATCAGGTGGAAGGGAAGATACTTCATCTTCATCACATGTCTCATCCAGATCTTCTTCAAGATTTTCTTCATAAATAGGATCAATGAATTCATCATATTGATGTTGATCTATAACGATTTTTTCGACGTCCTTAGGCATGGAGAGAGGTTCATCATCATTTGGGAAGTTTCCTTGGTACCCATACTTCTTGGTCACATCGTCGTATAATGATATTGTTCCAAAATATGCAATGGCCACTTCCCAGGCTGATTTTAGGGTATGATTTTCGTCATAATTGTTGATGATGGTGTTATACTCTTCCTCTCTCTGTTGAAAAAACTTAGCTAGAAATTCCTTGTTAGGACAAATTTCTATCAGTTGTTCAAAAATTCGTCATCTTCTTCTGTGCTTTCCTTGAGGCACTCAAAACTTTCCTCGTTGCTCTTGTCAACTTCTTTCCTTTCAATTTTTTGTTTCAAAAAGCTCTAGAAGAAGCGTTTATGTCAAACCTTCAATCATATCAAGGTCAAAACCTTCTCTTGAAAAAGCATCCTCCAGGTCCTGAATTGTATCTTTAAGACTTTGAGCTTTTGGTCCCCAATGTTTAAGGAACTCTCTGATGAGGATCGTCAAAGAAGATATACTTCTTGGCTTGCAATAATTATTGATCCAATCCCTTTTTTCATTTCCTAAGGATAACAGGAACAACCATAGGCATACATCTTCATGTAGTACATTCACATAGTAGATGCATTTGGTAAACTCAACAATGTGTGCCACGACCGACAATGGATCAACATTGAAATTTGGGAGGACATCAAATTAGTTTATCGGGCACTTGTTTGGGTATCCATAAATAGATTCGACATCCAAGGCCTTGTATGCTTCAGGAAAGAGCCACAGAGCCATTTTTCCATTACTTAGGGAAATACCTAAAAGGAATCGTTAGATGAGCTCAAGGCTCATCAAAGGAGGGGAATGAGAAAAAAGGAAAACGTGGGTTCTGGGAAGGTGGAGTCTCTAGATGAAATTCAAGAGGATCTCATCAAGAAAGGTGGAAAGGGAACGTCCCTTGGGTGGAATTTTCCAGACAAGCTAAGGGATAGAGGCTTCAAGATAGATTTCCAAAGTGTCTTTAGGGTTCTAGAAAGGATTCAAAATCCTCCTCGACAAAGACGCAAAAATGTTATCACACAAGTTGTAGGTTGGGAAAATCCTGACCCAACCACCAATTAGAGACAACTAGGAGGGAACCTACCCACTGTCACCTTAGGCAGGTGTCCCCATCACTTTAGAGGTGAGGTAGTCGCCTCAAGGGGGGAATCCTGGTGACCCTAGGGGGATTAAGACAAAAAATAATGAAGATGAAGAGGATGCCCCTAAAGGTAAATTCTAAGTGGAACGAGGATCTTGGGAAAGAGTCTTAGGAAGGTTCAAGGGTTTACACGTGTGTGAAGTGACCTGCCAATAGTGAAGTATGTGCCCGAGACACAAGAAAAAAAAGCATATGATGCAATATAACCAATTGGAAAATCAAGTTAAGATTGCTTTCCCTAATAGCAACTGTTAGTAGCAATATATATCAGCAATTAAATAGAACAATAAGCTGCTAAATAAGTGCTAGAAATTATGTGAAATATATAAGAGATAGACTAACTAAACACTAGCAAAACTCAACATTAAAGACCAAGATACTAGCATGAAAAGATAAGGCTGTTGTAAACACTTTCTACAACAATGTATATCAGCCTTATCTCTCTAACAATAAACTTATTACAAAAATAAAATCATCCACTAAAATGCCTCCAAACTTTTCAAAAAAGTGCGCTATACCAAGAAGTATAAGTGTGCAAACTTTGGGTAAATTCCATTGGTTGATTAGAGAGTTATTCAAGCAATTAGATTAGGGTTTATGCAACCCTAATGGCTGAAGATGCAATATTTTAACAACAGAAATAACTACCCATTTAGAGGGGATGCCCTAGTGGTTGAGAGGTTCTCTAAGCACAAGGAACACAACCCAAGTTGCAAAACGTTCATACGACAAGAAATCACGTTTCCCAATGCAATATTTTGTTTCTCCAATGCAAGAATAATTCATATTTATGCCTTTAAAATTGGGTGATGGAGTCTTTAAAACACAATCTATATCAACAAAAACACATACTCATACCTAGGGTTTCAACCAACAATAACCAAAATAAGCAAGAAATAAATAACATATGCAGATTTTTCCTTACCTAATCCAAGAAAATGAGATATCAAACCCTAGTTACCATGCAACATTCATCCAAGAGTAAAAAAAGAAATCCTTTAGGGGGTGTGCATCACTCCTCCTCATCCAATAACCAAGAGAAATTCAACATAAGACATTCCATAATAGAGAAACACCAAAATCACCAAGGGTAGCAAAATTTTTAGCCAAGTACTTCTCACAGTGGGAGAGTTGTATTATGAAATGAGATCTTATGATTTCTATTTATACAAAATGTCTCCAAGATAGTTTGTCCACATAATTTTAGGGTAAACCATAAGAATAGGGATCAACAACCCTAATATTTCCCCTTTTACAAAATAATATTAAACAACTCACTTAAAATTTACTTTTACACAAAAATAAACCCTAATTCAAGGTGACATCACCCCTTTAGGGGACATTTTGACACTAGGAGCAAGTCATTGGTGTTGGAGGAGTGTAGTTAAGCTTCCCAAATCCACATGTCAATCATCCAAGTCATTGTATTCATGGTCAAAGCCTCATTCTCCTCAAAATTTCCTTGTGCCAATGAATGATAGCCTCACCACCAAACCCTATCCCTCCTAGGTGACATCATGCCTCTAAAGGTGACATTTTACCTCTCCTAGAAAAAACGTTTGGCATGTTGACCAGGTGTCCTATTGGGTAGAAATTTCCCTAGGTCAAGGAGTGTTTCCAAGAGATCCATTTCTAATCCATGTAAAGTGGATGAAGTGGTTAAGGATTAAGACTCAATGGGCATGGGGTTCATGCCATAMAAGGGGTTGTAGTGTCTCTTTCATGTGTGCCTTTGTAGAGGGTGTGTAGAACCTTCATTTGCAATGCAATTTTTCCAAGCCCATCATTTTTCCATTCTTTGTTTCTTTCATAATTTAAGGACAAGTTGAAGGCCACTATCTTGTCGTGGTATCCATATAATGACAGTGTCACTCACAAATACCTAGAGGAAATGAGAAGGATGGCTCGTGATGAGACTCCCTTTCTCTCAACCATGCAACTTAGATCCATTACCCTCGCTTGGTGACTAGATGATAATAATTCCATACCTCTAGATATCCCTGATCATGATAGGCCGACTCATGATGAGATCTCCTATCCTCCAACTAACCCTTTAAGCATTCATAATCATTATTCTTTTAGGTCCCCCTTTTCTTACAGATAAGAATTTCATTGCTTTCTTGGGGGATGCCTGGGAAAAGCATATGGAAAGTTTATATATAGGATTTTATCTTTTACCCAACAAAAATCCCTCTAGGAATTCATCCCCTTCTTCCCATAAAATGAGGGACAACCCCTTCTTGGGTCAATACACCCTAAAATCCCAAGAGATAAGGAAAAATGGGGTTTAAATAATGAAAAGTGGTAAGTATGGTCGGGATTGGTATGATATATATTCAAGGGAGTTCATAGTAGCAAACCCATTCCTAAGAAACACCACTTACTAGGGAACAAAGTTAACCACCAAGGTGAAATAAAGAAAAAGGTATAATGTCCAAGCATATGTCATGAAATCTAAAGCAGTCTAAGATACAACATACTCAAATACCTCAAATATTGCACCATAATACCTGACTTGTACCTCATGGAGCATGGCCCATTGCCTTTTGGAATCCAATTGGTGTGATGGATGCCATCTAAAAATCTACGACCTCTGTGGTGGTGAGTGTTGATTGTGGAGCCTGATTATCTTCCTGATTCAGTGGTCTTTGTTTTCAGCCATGTTTATACCCCATGAAGACTTTACACCCCAAAATAATGTACACTCCTCCATGAGGGGGAGTGAAGAGGGGGGTTATCCCCTCTGCGGGGTCTAGGGGAAAGCGGGCCCCTGAAGGAAAAATTGCCTTGGAAATTTATATTGTAATTTCATTATAAATATGGACCGTTCATTATAAGGTCGAAGATCTGACGGTAGAAGTTATGTTAGGGTTTTTTTCCCTAGAAGGAAACCCTCTTTTATGAGGGAAACATATTGCATCTATGGATCATGGCGAATATTGTATTTTGAGATAGGATATTGTGAGAGAAATAAGAGGAAGTTACAACGGGTTTGCTGTAGGTTGTATCCCTTCATTTTCTAGATAATAATAAAGGAAGGACCTTGCAACTTCTTTGGTGGATGTATCCCACACTGGGTGAACCATGTATATCTGTGTCTCTATTGTATTGTGTATCTTCAATGTTTTATTTCCGCATTTTTTTTTTATTGCTCCACGATCTTGTTTTTCTAATGGTGAGAAGGGTCTCCATTTGTGCAAATGGATACTACTGGTCCTGTAGTCTCTCAACACTCCATATTTACAACCTGAGGGTGTCGAGACATAATATCCTTAGTGATCCCACAAAATGGGGATAAAAAACCCAAGAAGGGGTTCTCAAACTATGAAGGAAAACTTGGTTATAACACAAAATAGGATGAAACACAAGCATATCAACATCATAATGAAAGGGAATTTGAAGTGGGGGATTGGGTATTTTCGAGGGTACAACCATATAAATAGATGTACCTCAAGAAATAAAAGGAAAATAAATTATCACCCAAGTATTATGGGCCCTATAAGGTGTTACATGGGATCATAAGTATGTCTTACAAATTGGATTTACCTCCATATTCACATGTACATCCAGTCTTCCATGTTTCTAGATTCAAGAAGTAATTGGTGACAAGATCCCATTCCAAAATATTTTACCACAGATTAAGGAAGAAGGGAAAATCATACTAGAACCAAAAGAAATCCTTGAAACAAGGATTAAGTATCTGCAAAATCGAGCAATTACTGAGTACCTCATTAAATGGAAGAACCTACCAGTGGAAGAGGTGACATGGGAAGATGAGTTATTCATGTAGAAACACCCACAATTAGTCAAGTGTTGAGGACACCACTTGTTCTAAGGGAAGGGGCATGTTAATCCCTAGACAAATCCCCATGTAAATCCCTATATATTGAGTTATATTTCTATTGTTATATTAGTGTTGTTGGATAGACCCTTTAATTGTAACTATACCCTTTGCCTCATATATATATATATATATATATATATATATATATATATATACTAAGAAGAGATAGTTTTAGGATCATCTCATCTCATTATTGTACATTTGTTCTATTATAAAAGGAGGTTGCCCCCTCGAAGAGGTTTATATTTCAGTCTTATATTTATTTCTGAAGGCGTATAGCTTCTTCTCTTTATATTTCCAGGCTATTTTGGTATTTGTTTCATAACATTATAACTCACCTTGGGGGAATATATGCCTCTGATTGGATTCTTTGAGCATATTAATTCATCCTCAACTACTCTTACCTTGACATGGATGTTAGAAAAACAAGATCACGTAGAAATAAAATAAAACAAATGTGGAAACAAAACATAGAAGATACACAATACAATAGAGACACAGATATACGTTGTTCACCCAGTGTGGGCTATGTCCACCAGGGAAATTTCCAGGTCCTTTCTTTTTATTATCTAGAAAAATGAAGGGATACAACCTACAACACACCTGCTGTAACTTCCTCTTCTTTCTCTCACAATATTTTCTCTCAAAATACAATATTTGCGATAATACACAACCACAATACAATTCCCTCATAAGAGAGGGTTTCCTTCTAGGGAAAAAAACCTAAAAATAACTTCTACCGTTATATCTGCGAGATTATAATGAACGATCTAGATTGAATATGAAATCAAAATATTTTACAAGGCAATTTTTCCAAATATTTCACTTTGGGGACAGTAACCCCCAATCCCCCACTAGGGGGGGATACAAAAATTTTCGCCCCCCCCCCCCTTTCGACTCCCGTGGCGACAGTTGTGGGGGGGGGGGAAATCCCCCCCACATCCCCTGTTAGGGAATGGGGTCCAAGCACGGGTGAAACAAACCTCTGAATCATGAATATAATTAGGCTCCACAACCAACAATGTATATACTTTATCCTTGCTACATATTCCTCCCATTGCAAAACCTCTTCATTACTCACCCCAATAGAATCAACATTCTTCCATACATGGGCCTAGATTGTGGTTAACTCTACATTTTCTACTTGGCATAGGGTAAAGAGACCTTTGTCCTTGAGATACCAATTAGGTTATTAGATAACCTAAAGTTCTCACCATTTCCAACCCAAGTTTCTTCATCTAGTCTAACCTTATGACCATCTCCCACCCTTGAGACTAGAAAACTACCTATAAGAGGAAAGAATTTAACAATGACCTTCCAAATCATTGACCCATTTTGAAAGGATTTTGTAGGATATCAACTCCACTCTTCAACTAAAATAGAGGCAATATACTTCTAGGTTATAACCTGACACCGAAAATTTTTCCCCAAAATAAGTCTCCATACACTTTTTGTCGCGAGAGTAGTTGCAAAATGATAGATATTTTCTAATCCCCAACCCATAAACTCCTTTGTAGTTTTTTTTTCTTTTTTTGATGGAATACACATTCGAGGAAATCCTCTAGGTACTTCCCCTCATTTCAAGGATGACACGGGAGGTAAATTGACTGGTTTCATTTTTGGAAACCTAACCCGGGGTGGGGGAATCAAGTGAGGCCCAATAATATCTACAGAGGAAACCATCCAGGGGACTTGACCGCATTACTTCCTGCTTGTAATTCGGAGCACTCGACCACTTGATCTAACTCACCAGGCTTCCTTTGGCACTGCTATTATTTGTAATTTGACTAATGGGATGCTTCTTTTATCCATAATCCATGACCATAAGTATCTGTAGCTTATCCTTATTAGGTTATCCAATATTCCTTTTGGAATAAAATATAGGGTTATCCATTAGACATGAACCATTTTGAGCATTGATTTAACCAAAATCAATCTTCCTCATGACAACAAATGATTACAAAAAACTGAAAGTCTTTTTTCAACTTTAGTTATAAGTAATTCCTAATCCTTTTTACTAGTCATTTGGTTTTATAAGGAAACCTAAGTACTTCATACCACTTTGCAAATCTAATCAAAAGAATGTGAACAATTTTGTAAGGAATCTGAGTTACTCATTATCAATGTCAACAAATGAAATGGTAGATTTCCTTAAATTAACCAATAGCATGGTAGAAAAACAATAAATATCAAGCGCATTTTTAATCTTTATCATCAAAAAAAGGTAACGATTCAAATAAAATTATCCAATACTGAGACTCTTTAAATTTCTAGTCCTTTTTCCATCCATCAAATCCCTATTGAGTCCTTCAACCACAATAAGAAATAATAAGGGTGATAACATACAACCCTAACATAAACCCTCATTCTTGTAACATCCCGCTTTGGCGCATTGAGAAAACTTATTATTTGAGGAGACTTGCTCGCAAGTGATCTGGACTTTTATGATGTTAGACCATTTATACTTGATTATGATGCGATTGACAGATGACTTGATGTGTTACTATTTGATGTCGACAGATGCTATTGACTCAGTTTTATTGAGTGTGCAGGGTTTTTG
>ML821227.1:20620-34558 GCA_009831015.1 Picea engelmannii
AATCATTCCAAGGAATTTGGAGAGATACCTAAGAGTCTTGCACCTACTCGAGATCATGACCATGCTATTAATTTGCAACTAGGAAGTATACTAGTACCTAACATTAGGTCTTACAAGTATCCATATGCACAAAAGAGTGATATTGATCATATGATTCAAGAAATGTTAGAGGCTGACATCGTTCAACCTAGCCAAAGTGCTTTCTATTCACCAGTGGTGATGGTTACAAAAAAGGATGGTTCATGGCATGTTTGTCCAGATTATAGACAAAAAAACAAAATGACCATCAAAGATAAGTTCCATATTCCTTTCATTGACAAATTATTAGATGAATTGCATGGATACATTTTATTTACTAAGTTGGATCTATGTTTTGGATATCATCAAATGAGAATGAGGTGAGAATACATTCCCAAAACAACCTTTAGAACACATGGAGGTCATTATGCTATTTTGGTTATGCCATTTGAACTTACTGATGCACCTTCAACATTTCAAAGCTTGATGAATTCTATTTTCAAACCCTTCCTTAGAAAATTTATGTTAGTATTTTTTGATGACATATTTATCTATAGGAAATATTGGGAAGATCATGTACAACATGTTGATAGGATATTAAAACTATTGGAAGAACAACATATATATGAAAATCCTTCCAAGTGTGCCTTTGGAGTTCAAGAAGTGGAATATTTAGGTCATATTATATGTCATGAAGGTGTCAAAGTGGACCCTAACAAAATTAAATCTATGATGGAATGGATAATCCCCAAAACCTTGAATAAACTTAGAGGATTCTTAGGATTGACATGCTATTACCGCAAGTTTGTGAAGAATTATGGTTAAATACCAACACCTCTAACATCATTATTAAATAAGGAAGCATTTTCTTGAACTTAAGAAGCAACCAAATATTTTTAAAAACTTAAGAAGACTATGTGTACGACTCATGTCTTGGCCACACCTGACTTCACAAAAACCTTTATCATGGAGTGTGATGCGTCAAGCCATGGCATTGGTCTAGTATTAATGCAAGAAGGAAAGTCCCTTACCTCTGAAAGCAACCAACTTAAAGGAAATAACTTTATCAAACCCATTTATGAAAAATAAATGTTGGCCATACTACACACAATTAAGAAATGATGCCCTTACCTAATAGGAAGACACTTCAAAGTAAAGAAAAAATAATAATAGTATGAAGTACTTATTGGAGAAATGATTATCTTCATAAGAGAAACAAAAATGGGTTACAAAGATGTTAGGTTATGACTTTGAAATTATCTACAAAAATGAAAACATAATATGGTGGTAGATGCACTTTCAAGGAAAGATGAAGAAACCTAGGGTTTATTATGTGATATTCTATTCCATAATTTGATTGGGCGGAAGAAGAAAGAATAAAATGGAGCAATATCAGAAGGTATGGAAGATCATTCAATAACTACAATAAGAACCAAGTGAATTTGATAAATATGTATTGAATAATGAATTTTTTTTTTTTGAGGTAATATATGTTAGAATTGGTAACTCGGAGGTACTTTTGCATAGGCGATGCCCAACATGTAGAAGTGACCGAGCACATTTCTCCCTAGTGACTTTATAATGTGTTTTTATAAAGTAACTTTATAAAGTGATTTTATAAAGTTGGGTCTTTTAATTTTTAAATGTAAAAGTGACTTTATGATGTTATGGGTCACATTAGTGACTTAAGTGACCTCAACGAATGATTAAGTCGTGACCGTTGATCTCAAGGGAAAGTGAAGAGTCACTCAAGGGATATCAAAGGTTAGCGGAGTTACATTTCGAAATTGCTTAAATGCAAATCACGAGGGAGAGAGAGGGCATGCATCTTGAGGAGAGCTCAGAGGGAAGGTGAAGGGTCACATTTTCCAAGAGAGGTTTCTTAGCTTGGAGGGAAGGACAACATCAAGGGAGATTGGCACACATCCCTAGGAGAGGTATTTGCATGCATCTCTAGAGATATTGCAACATTAAATACTGTCCGTACAACTGCTATAGGAAGGGTCGTACAACAAGAGAAAGGCATGAAATTTGAGGCAACCAACTTTGTTACAGTTTGTCAGGAATTCCAAGACAATTTTGCTGGAGTATTCCATACAGTAGGGTACTTTACTGTACATCACCTCCCTGACACGATTTTCTAGATGTTTTGTGGCTGTTTTCTAACTGTATTGGGTCGTACATGCCGTACAACCAAGAAATTCTATTCAGAATACAGTTTGGCACTGTTTTCTAGAGGGATATTGTGCTAGAGAGTGAGATAAGTTTGTGTATTGCATGCTGATATAATTTCTGTTGTAAATATCTAATTTTCCCAAGAGATGAATAAGAAATTATCTCTTTAAACTGTCATTTTTCATGTGTATTCTTCAAGGGGTATTTCCCAGAATTTATGGTGCCAAATGTGTGATTTAGTCTTCTGTTATAAATTATTTCTGCTGCTGATTTAGTTTCAGATCTATGTCATTGAATGTTTTTGCTCATTAAGTACAGTTCTAATTGGGTTTATTTCTTTATTGTTGAAGCTTAATAGGAGGTTGAAATCTGAAGTTTGATATAGTGAGTTTCTGAGCTATATTTTCAACATGGTATCAGAGCTAGGGCTTTGAAGTTTAGTGGGTAGCTTTGGCACTTGGGACAACAAGTGATTTGCTGGGGCATTTGCTTGGAAGAAGGGGGAAAGAAGAGGTTCTTTTTCAGGTGGACAAAGATGACTTCTAGAGTCAGATATGAAGATAGGTTGGAAGGGATCTAAAACTACCAACAGTGGAAGGTTAGAATCACAAGGGTTCTCTAGGAGAAATAGTTATGGTCATTTGTGAATACCATCGTTCTAGTACTTGTGTCAGATCCCATGAAGTGAAGGAAGCTTGACTCAGATTTGGTGTGGATAACCCTCAAAGGCTTCACCAAGTAGTGGGAGGTTTTTGTGAAGTGCATGGTGGGGAGAGAGAAGCTCCCTGACTGGAGTAGATTGTGGGATGACTTTACACAGGAGGAGATCCAGGAGGGGTCTTAGGAGAGGGCAGTGGATGGTGCAGATGACGAGAACATTTCTCTTGTGGGAAAGAGCAATGAGAAGAATAAGGACATGAGAAAGGTGAGATGCTTTGCATGTCACAAGACTGGCCACTATGCTAGTCAGTGTCCAAAAAAGAAGGAGAAGAAGCTGGAACCAGAGCTGTCAGCATCAACAAAGATTGTAGAGTTTGTTGAGATACATGAGAGGGGGTTTTCTCTCATGACTGGTCCCTTGGGCAATGTTTTCCTAGTGTTCGAGGACATTGAAGTGTGGTTCACGGAAAATGGAGCTTCCCAACATATGACAGGGATGATGTTAGTTTTCTTGAGTCTTTTAGAAACAAACTCATATTGTTGTGTGGGTGTTGGTACTAGCCCACAACTTGTAGTGAAGGGGGTTGGAAGTGTTAAATTCCAACTAGAGTCAAGATGCTTTCTGGAGGTTCTCTAAGTATTGCATGTTCCAGAGATGATGGTTAACTTACTCTTAGTATCATCTCTAGAGGTTGATGGATTTCGAGTGGCATTCTACTGTGATCAGGTATTTCTATATCCAGAGGGAGATACTCCATACACAACAGTGATGCTTGGTGTTGAGTATGAGAGGATGTACATGTTTTTGGGTCGACCTTTGTTGGGGTCCAATGGATTTCTAGATTCAGATTCCGTGTTGGAGAGTGGGAAGGTTGCACGAGAGAGAGAGTTGATACCGAGGGCTCAGTCCTCTTCCGGGACTTTCAAAGGACTTAGCAGGCATGAGACGACATAGATGGATGCTCAGAAGAGTGTGCTATCTCCTAGGATCATGTCTTTAGTTTGTGGAACAACATAGGTAGCAACAAAGGCTTCTAGTGCAGTGGGAGTAGTGGCTTCGTGCTCAGAGGGAGAAAAGACTTTTAACATAGGAGGATCACCTATGACAACTGATGAGTTGGAGACAGATTCAGGTGGTGATACCAAAAGTACATCTCTCGCTAAGAGGGAGTGTTAGAATTG
Organism: Picea engelmannii; assembly: GCA_009831015.1. Classification (NCBI taxonomy): domain Eukaryota; kingdom Viridiplantae; phylum Streptophyta; class Pinopsida; order Pinales; family Pinaceae; genus Picea; species Picea engelmannii. The sequence continues at coordinate 24,656 of ML821227.1, forward strand.
GTAGCTCAGAGGTACTTTTGCATAGGCGATGGCCAACATGCGGAAGTGGCCGAGCACATTTCTCCCTAGTGACTTTATAATGTGTTTTTATAAAGTAAATTTATAAAGTGATTTTATAAAGTTGGGTCTTTTAATTTTTAAATGTAAAAGTGACTTTATGATGTTATGGTTCACTTTAGTGACTTAAGTGACCTCAACGAATGATTAAGTCATGATTTTTGATCTCAAGGGCAAGTGAAGAGTCACTCAAGGGAGATCAAGGGTTAGCGTAGTTACATTTCGAAATTGCTTAAAGGCAGCTCATGAGGGAGAGAGAGAGCACACATCTTGAGGAGAGCTCAGAGGGAAGGTGAAGGGTCACATTTTCCAAGAGAGGTTTCTTAGCTTGGAGGGAAGGGAAACAACAAGGGAGATTGGAATGCATCCCTAGGAGAGGGATTGGCATGCATCTCTAGAGATATTGCAACATTAAATATTGTCCGTACAACTGCTACAGGAAGGGTCATACAACAAGAGAAAGGCACGAAATTTGAGGTAGCCAGATCTCTTACAATTTGGCATGAATTCCAAGACAATTTTGCTGGAGTATTCTGTACAAAAGGGTATTGTACTGTACAACATCTCCCTGACACAATTTTCTAGAAGTTTTGTGGCTTTTTGCTGACTGTATTGGGCCGTACATGCCGTACAACCAAGGCATTCTGTTTAGAATATAGTTTGACACTGTTTTCTAGAGGGATATTGTGATGGAGAGTGAGATAAGTCTGTGTATTTCATACTGATATAGTTGATGTTGTAAATATTTGTTTTTCCCGAGAGATGAATAAGAAATTATCTCCTTAAACTGTCATTTTTCCTGTGTATTCTTCAAGGGGCGTTGCCCAGAATTTATGGTGCCAAATGTGTGATTTGGTTTGCTGTTATAAATTATTTCCATTGCTGATTTAGTTTCAGATCTATGTCATTCAGTGTTTCGTCTCATTAAGTACAGTTCATAATTGGGTTTATTGCTTTATTGTTGAAGCTTAATAGGAGGTTGAAATATGAAGTTTGATATAGTGAGTTTCTGAGCTATATTTTCAACAATATCTCAGGGAAAACCTCTAAGTACTTCCCCACTTTGTGGATGGTAAATGGGGTAAACCATCGAACTTGATTATGTTTAGGCCTAACCCCAAGGGGGAACAAGAGATTTGAACCCGTGACCTCCTCCATTGGGGATAACTTCACGTCTAGACAAAAACCACTTGAGCTAACCCTTGGGGCTTGGAATAATGATTTGCTGTGGTATCAATATCACCTATACTTATGCAAGAATTACCATCTCAAACATAAGGTCCTTTTGGAATTGCGCACTTCTCCTATAGGAGGACGTTCATGATTCTTGAAAAATTATCACAGGATCAAGAAGGATTTTTTCTAGGAAGGTCTTAAAATTGATGTTCAAAAGTTTGTGGCTAAATGTATGGTCTGCTAATAGAATAAGAGAGAGATAATCAAGACCACATGTCTCTTATAACCATTAGATATACCAAGTCAATGTTGGTAAGAAGTTTCAATGAATTTTATTATAGGTTTACCCAAATATGAAGGAAATAATTTCATCATGGTAGTAATGGATCAACTAACAAAGTATGGCCATTTTTTCTCTCTTTCTCATCCTTCTAAAGAAAGTACAGTAGTGGCAAATTCATGGAAATAATTTAAAATCTACATGGAATCCCCAAGATAATTGTAAGTGATAGAGATCCAATTTTCATTGGAAATTTTTGAAGTGAATTATTTTCTTGTTTGGGTACTTAGTTGGCTCACATATCATCTTACCATCCTCAATCCGATGGTCAAATTGAGATTGTGAATAAATGTCTAGAATGATATCTTCATTGATTTTCATATGATAAACATACACAATGGGTCAAGTGGTTTCCCTTGGAGGAATGGTTGTACAACACATCCTTCCATAATTCATAAAAAATGTCCCCATTTATGGTACTTTATGGATATCAACTTCCATCCATCACATCACCCTTGAAAGGGACTGAAAAGTTTCAAGTAGTGGAGGATCACATATGGCACCTGTTATCACACAAGTTGTAGGTTGGGAGAAGACCGACCCAACCACCAATTTGTGACAACTAGGAGGGAACATACCCACTGTCACCTTAGGCAGGTATCCTCGTCACTTTAGAGGTGAGGTAGTCACCTCAAGGGGGGAATCTCAATGAACCTACAGGGAATGAGACAACAAAGAATGAAGATGAAGAGGATGTCCCTAAAGGTCAATTCTAATTGGTATGATGATCTTGGGAAATATTCTTGGGAAGGTTCAAGGGTTTCCAAGTGTGTGAAGTGACCTGCCGATAGTGAAGTACTTGCCCGAGACACAAGAAAAAAAAGCATATGATGCAATATAACCAATTGGACAAGCAATTTAAGTTTTCTGTACCTAATAGAAGATGTTAGTAAAAATATATATCAGCAATGAAATGGAACAATAAGTTTCTAAATAAATGCTAGAAATCAAGTGAAAGATACAAGAGATAGACTAGCTAAACACTAGCAAAAAGCAAGATTAAAGACCAAGATACTAGCATGAAAATATAAGGCTGTTGTAAACAATTTCTACAGAAATGTATATAAGACTTATGACTGTAACAATAAAATTATTATAGAAAGAAAATCATCCACTAAAACTCCTCCAAACTTTGCCAGAAAGTGCGCTAGACCAAGAAGTATAAGTGTGCAAACTTTGGGTAAATTCCAATGGTTGATTAGAGAGTTATTCAAGCAATTAGATTAGGGTTTCTGCAACCCTAATGGCTGATGATGAAATTTTTCAACAACATCAAGAACTACCCATTTAGAGGGGACACCCTAGTGGCTGAGAGGTGCTCTAAGCACAAGGAACACAACCCAAGTTGCAAAACGTTCACACGACAAGAAATCATGTTTCCGAATGCAATATTTTGTTTCTCCAATGCAAGAATAATTCATATTTGTGCCTTTAAAATTTGGTTATGGAGTCTTTAAAACACAATATAGATCAACAACAACCCTAGGGGTGTAAACCCTCTTACTCCATAGGTTATTCCAACCAAACTTCGAATAAATCTAGGAGGGTATACACACTCGTACTCCTCCTAACAACCCTTGCAAAAAAGAAATACTTAAAACATTTAAAAAAGAGATGAAGAAATTATGGATGGTGTATATAACATACTCATCCCTAGGGTTTCCACCAACAATAACCAAAATAAGCAATAAATGAATCGCATATGCAATTTTTCCTTACCTAATCCAAGAAAATGAGATATCAAACCCTAGTTACCATGAAACATTCATCCAAGAGTAAATAAAGAAATCCTTTAGGGGGTGCGCATCACTCTTCCTCATCTAATAACCAATAGACAATCACCATAAAAAATTCTACAAGAGATAAGCACCAAAATCACCAAGGGTAGCGGAAATTTCATCCAAGTACATCTCACAATGGGAGAGTTATATTATGAAATGAGATCTTATTATCTCTATTTATACAAAATGTCTCCAAAGTCCACATAATTTTAGGGTAAACCACATGACTAGGGGTCAACATCCCTAATATTTTCCCTTTTCAAAAATAATATTAAACAACTAACTTAAAATTTACTTTTACACAAAACAAAACCCTAATTCAAGGTGACGTCACCCCTTTAGGGGACATTTTGACAATAGGAGTAAGTCGTTGGTGTCGGAGGAGTGTACTTAGGATTTCCAAAGCCACATGTCAATAATACAATTAATTTTATTCATGGCCAAATTCTCATTCTCCTCAAAACGTCCTGGTGCCAATGAATGATAACCTCACCACCAAACCCTAGCCCTCCTAGGTGACATCATGCCTCTAAAGGTGGCAGTTTGCCTCTCCTAGGAAAAATGTTTCGCATGTGAGGGATAGGTTATGTCATCCACAATGTCTTCTAGGCCTCCGAAGGTATGTCTCTCTCATCTGGCATGTGGGCCCTTGGAATCCACCTATGGGATTCAAGCCCCATGGAAGCCCAAGATAGGCTTGTTCCTCCAAAAATGTGCACCAACTAGGTCCCGCAAAGACAAATAAGTACGACCTCCAAGGATATCAAGTCAAAATATCATGATAAGTAAATCAAGTCAATAAATGAGCCTCCTAATCATGTGCATCAAATATTTCCCTGTCAAACAATTAAGTGCTCAAAGACATTATGTGACTTGCCAAACTTGGATATGGGAGGATTGATGAGGTGTCCTATTGGGTATATATTTCCCTAGGTCAAGGAGTGTTTCCAAGAGATCCCTCTCCGATCCATATAAAGTGGATGAAGTGGTTAAGGATTAAAACTCAATGGGAATGGGTTTCATGACATACAAGGGGTTGTAGTGTCTCCTTCATGGGTTCCTTTGTAAAGGGTGTGTGGCACCTTTGTTTGCAATGTAATTTTTCCAAGCCCATTGCTTTTCCACTCTTTGTTTATTTCATAATTTAAGGAAAAGTTGAAGGCCACTGTGCTAGCGTGGTGTCTAGATAATGACAATGTCACTCACAAATACCTAGTGGAAATGAGAAGGTTGGCTCGTGATGAGACCCCTTTCTCTAAGCCATGCAACTGAGAGCCATTACCTTGGCTTTGTGACCAGATGATAGTAATGTCATACCACTATATATCCATGATCATGATAGGACGGATTGTGATGAGACCTCCTATCCTCCAACTAACCCTTTAAGCATTCATAATCATTATTCTTGCGGGTCCCCCTTTTCTTACAGATAAGTGTTTCATTGATTTCTCGGGGGATTCCTGGGTGAAGCATATGGAAGGTTTATATATAGGATTTTATCTTTTACCCAACAAAAATATCTCAGGGCCTTCAATCCCTTCTTCCCATAGAATGAGGGACAACCCCTTCTTGGGTCAATACACCCTAAAATCCCAAGAGATAAGGAAATTTGGGGTTAAAATGATGAAAAATGGTAAGTATGGTTGAGAATGGTACGATGGATCTTTAAGGGAGTTCCGAGTAGAAGATCCATTCCTAAGAAAGACCACTTAATAGGGCACAAAGGAAACCACCAAGGAAAAATAGGGAACAAGGCATAATATCCAAGCATATGTCATGAAATCTAAAGAATTCTAAGATACATCATACTCAAATTCCTCAAATATTGAAATTTCTCTCACCATAATACTTGACTTGTACCTCATGGAACAAGGCCCATCGCCTTTAGAAAGCCAGTTGGTGTGGTGGATACCATCTGAAATTCTACAACCTCTGTGGTGGTGAGAAGGGTCTCCATCTGTGCAAATGGATACTTCTGGCATGTAGTCTCTTGACACTCCATATCTACAACCTGAGGGCCTCGAGACATAATCTCCTTAGTCATCCCAAAAAATAGGGATAACATATGGCTCCTACTTGGGGACATGTGCTTGTCGTAGAGTGCATGAGAACTACAACATCTCCTGGTAGACATGTGCCTACCAAAACTCATACCAAAAAATTAGAGCATATAGGGTGGTGTTATCACCCTTTATTCATATGCATAAAAATCCAAATAAAAGATAATCTAGAAAATAAAATTTTAGCATTTTTTAAAAACTTCTAAACTAAGTATGAAATTAATATGCAAGTAGAGAAAAATGAAAAATGAAATGCATCTAAACTAATATGAGAAATCAATATGCAAATGCAAGAAATAAAAATGACTTACCTACTTACCTAGGGGCCTTGGGGCCCTGAATATCAGGTGATAAATGACATCAGCTGAATTCATACAACCAGTGAAATTAGCTGGTCACCTCATCAAAGTATCTCCCCCTATGATTAATCATGTAATACAACAAAGATATGTCAAGCACATAATAATCATGAGTATAAATACACATATAATCAATCATGAAATAAAACTCATGGAGATGGGTGGGGGGAGGAAATCCCGTTGGAAAGAGAAACCATCAACTTAATCATCCTGCCTGAAAGTGTAGCCACAAGCCTGATCAATCCATCTATGAAGAGGAATACCATATATAGATGACGACTCATATTCATCTTCACTCAAAAAATCACTGCTCCCTGAATTTTGAGAAAGGAAAAGAGATCCCAAGAAAACCCTACGATTTCCCAAACAAGAGGAAATGGGGTAAGGCACAACCTTAGAGAGAAACTCCTTCGTCAGACTTAGGAAGAATCTCTTCTTTTTCTGCAAATCCCTACCCAAAGTATCAACATGAAAGTACTTCTGTTTGGTAGTGTGGACCTTAGAATTCTTTAGGTTGGCCATGACCTAATGTCTATCAAAATCTGAGCACAATGGTTGAAAGTCCTCATAGAAAAAATTTGTGTCCTCAAAAGAGTATGTATCAAGGGATGACTGAATATCACTCTGAGTATACTGCGACAAGTCATCCTCGAAGGGGCAGAACAAATTTGTAACCATATCATCACCAGGATACAAAATATATGAATCATACATGTATGAAGACCAATCCTCTGAAGATGACATTCCAACCCCCTCTTCCTGAGAGATACCCTCAATGTAATAAATGGGATATTTATCTATAATGAAGCAAACCACATCCCATCCATGTCTCCCAACCTATATGAAATCATCAATGTGGTTTTCAACTATATCCGAGGGTTGTTCCACGAATTCATCAACATCATAGGAGGTGATTAATTCTTCACAAGACTGGATAACTTCATTTCCTTCAAAATATAAATTAGATAATAATGTCTCGTTCATTCCTTCTACAAAAGAAACTTCATCAAGATCCTTTTGGAATTTTTCTTCATTTCCAAATTCATGGAACAAAGCATCATCAAAGTTTTCAAAAGGATTATAACTCATCATGTTCTCTTCATGATGTGTAGGAGAAGCAGATGTCTGGATGTCCTCATCAGGTGGAAGGGAAGATACTTCATCTTCATCACATGTCTCATCCAGATCTTCTTCAAGATTTTCTTCATAAATAGGATCAATGAATTCATCATCTTGATGTTGATCTATAACGATTTTGTCGACGTCCTTAGGCATGGAGAGAGGTTCATCATCATTTGGGAAGTTTCCTTGGTACCCATACTTCTTGGTCACATCGTCGTATAATGATATTGTTCCAAAATATGCAATGGCCACTTCCCAGGCTGATTTTAGGGTATGATTTTCGTCATAATTGTTGATGATGGTGTTATACTCTTCCTCTCTCTGTTGAAAAAACTTAGCTAGAAATTCCTTGTTAGGACAAATTTCTATCAGTTGTTCAAAAATTCGTCATCTTCTTCTGTGCTTTCCTTGAGGCACTCAAAACTTTCCTCGTTGCTCTTGTCAACTTCTTTCCTTTCAATTTTTTGTTTCAAAAAGCTCTAGAAGAAGCGTTTATGTCAAACCTTCAATCATATCAAGGTCAAAACCTTCTCTTGAAAAAGCATCCTCCAGGTCCTGAATTGTATCTTTAAGACTTTGAGCTTTTGGTCCCCAATGTTTAAGGAACTCTCTGATGAGGATCGTCAAAGAAGATATACTTCTTGGCTTGCAATAATTATTGATCCAATCCCTTTTTTCATTTCCTAAGGATAACAGGAACAACCATAGGCATACATCTTCATGTAGTACATTCACATAGTAGATGCATTTGGTAAACTCAACAATGTGTGCCACGACCGACAATGGATCAACATTGAAATTTGGGAGGACATCAAATTAGTTTATCGGGCACTTGTTTGGGTATCCATAAATAGATTCGACATCCAAGGCCTTGTATGCTTCAGGAAAGAGCCACAGAGCCATTTTTCCATTACTTAGGGAAATACCTAAAAGGAATCGTTAGATGAGCTCAAGGCTCATCAAAGGAGGGGAATGAGAAAAAAGGAAAACGTGGGTTCTGGGAAGGTGGAGTCTCTAGATGAAATTCAAGAGGATCTCATCAAGAAAGGTGGAAAGGGAACGTCCCTTGGGTGGAATTTTCCAGACAAGCTAAGGGATAGAGGCTTCAAGATAGATTTCCAAAGTGTCTTTAGGGTTCTAGAAAGGATTCAAAATCCTCCTCGACAAAGACGCAAAAATGTTATCACACAAGTTGTAGGTTGGGAAAATCCTGACCCAACCACCAATTAGAGACAACTAGGAGGGAACCTACCCACTGTCACCTTAGGCAGGTGTCCCCATCACTTTAGAGGTGAGGTAGTCGCCTCAAGGGGGGAATCCTGGTGACCCTAGGGGGATTAAGACAAAAAATAATGAAGATGAAGAGGATGCCCCTAAAGGTAAATTCTAAGTGGAACGAGGATCTTGGGAAAGAGTCTTAGGAAGGTTCAAGGGTTTACACGTGTGTGAAGTGACCTGCCAATAGTGAAGTATGTGCCCGAGACACAAGAAAAAAAAGCATATGATGCAATATAACCAATTGGAAAATCAAGTTAAGATTGCTTTCCCTAATAGCAACTGTTAGTAGCAATATATATCAGCAATTAAATAGAACAATAAGCTGCTAAATAAGTGCTAGAAATTATGTGAAATATATAAGAGATAGACTAACTAAACACTAGCAAAACTCAACATTAAAGACCAAGATACTAGCATGAAAAGATAAGGCTGTTGTAAACACTTTCTACAACAATGTATATCAGCCTTATCTCTCTAACAATAAACTTATTACAAAAATAAAATCATCCACTAAAATGCCTCCAAACTTTTCAAAAAAGTGCGCTATACCAAGAAGTATAAGTGTGCAAACTTTGGGTAAATTCCATTGGTTGATTAGAGAGTTATTCAAGCAATTAGATTAGGGTTTATGCAACCCTAATGGCTGAAGATGCAATATTTTAACAACAGAAATAACTACCCATTTAGAGGGGATGCCCTAGTGGTTGAGAGGTTCTCTAAGCACAAGGAACACAACCCAAGTTGCAAAACGTTCATACGACAAGAAATCACGTTTCCCAATGCAATATTTTGTTTCTCCAATGCAAGAATAATTCATATTTATGCCTTTAAAATTGGGTGATGGAGTCTTTAAAACACAATCTATATCAACAAAAACACATACTCATACCTAGGGTTTCAACCAACAATAACCAAAATAAGCAAGAAATAAATAACATATGCAGATTTTTCCTTACCTAATCCAAGAAAATGAGATATCAAACCCTAGTTACCATGCAACATTCATCCAAGAGTAAAAAAAGAAATCCTTTAGGGGGTGTGCATCACTCCTCCTCATCCAATAACCAAGAGAAATTCAACATAAGACATTCCATAATAGAGAAACACCAAAATCACCAAGGGTAGCAAAATTTTTAGCCAAGTACTTCTCACAGTGGGAGAGTTGTATTATGAAATGAGATCTTATGATTTCTATTTATACAAAATGTCTCCAAGATAGTTTGTCCACATAATTTTAGGGTAAACCATAAGAATAGGGATCAACAACCCTAATATTTCCCCTTTTACAAAATAATATTAAACAACTCACTTAAAATTTACTTTTACACAAAAATAAACCCTAATTCAAGGTGACATCACCCCTTTAGGGGACATTTTGACACTAGGAGCAAGTCATTGGTGTTGGAGGAGTGTAGTTAAGCTTCCCAAATCCACATGTCAATCATCCAAGTCATTGTATTCATGGTCAAAGCCTCATTCTCCTCAAAATTTCCTTGTGCCAATGAATGATAGCCTCACCACCAAACCCTATCCCTCCTAGGTGACATCATGCCTCTAAAGGTGACATTTTACCTCTCCTAGAAAAAACGTTTGGCATGTTGACCAGGTGTCCTATTGGGTAGAAATTTCCCTAGGTCAAGGAGTGTTTCCAAGAGATCCATTTCTAATCCATGTAAAGTGGATGAAGTGGTTAAGGATTAAGACTCAATGGGCATGGGGTTCATGCCATA
>ML821227.1:37447-51483 GCA_009831015.1 Picea engelmannii
ATATATATATATATATATATATATATATATATATATATATATATATATATATATATATATATATATATATATATATATACTAAGAAGAGATAGTTTTAGGATCATCTCATCTCATTATTGTACATTTGTTCTATTATAAAAGGAGGTTTCCCCCTCGAAGAGGTTTATATTTTAGTCTTATATTTATTTCTGAAGGCGTATATCTTCTTCTCTTTATATTTTCAGGCTATTTTGGTATTTGTTTCATAACATTGTAACTCACCTTGGGGGAATATATGCCTCTGATTGGATTCTTTGAGCATATTAATTCATCCTCAACTACTCTTACCTTGACATGGATGTTAGAAAAACAAGATCACGTAGAAATAAAATAAAACAAATGTGGAAACAAAACATTGAAGATACACAATACAATAGAGACACAGATATACGTGGTTCACCCAGTGTGGGCTATGTCCACCAGGGAAATTTCCAAGTCCTTTCTTTTTATTATCTAGAAAAATGAAGGGATACAACCTACAACACACCTGCTGTAACTTTCTCTTCTTTCTCTCACAATATTTTTTCTTAGAATACAATATTCGCGATAATACACAACCACAATACAATTCCCTCATAAGAGAGGGTTTCCTTTTAGGGAAAAAAACCTAAAAATAACTTCTACCATTATATCTGTGACCTTATAATGAACGATCTAGATTGAATATGAAATCACAATATTTTACAAGGCAATTTTTCCCAATATTTCACTTTGGTGACAGTACCCCCCAATCCCACACCAGGGGGGGCTACACAAATTTTCTCCCCCCCCCCCCCCCCCCNGACTCCCGTGGCGACAATTGTGGGGGGGGGGGAATCCCCCCCACATCCCCTGTTAGGGAATGGGGTCCAAGCACGGCTGAAACAAACCTCTGAATCATGAAGATAATTAGGCTCCACAACCAACAATGTATATACTTTATCCTTGCTACATATTCCTCCCATTGCAAAACCTCTTCATTACTCACCCTAATAGAATCAACGTTCTTCCATACATGGGCCTAGATTGTGGTTAACTCTACATTTTCTACTTGGCATAGGGTAAAGAGACCTTTGTACTTGAGATACCAATTAGGTTATTAGGTAACCTAAAGTTCTCACCATTTCCAACCCAAGTTTCTTCATCTAGTCTAACCTTATGACCATCTCCCACCCTTGAGACTAGAAAACTACCTATAAGAGGAAAGAATTTAACAATGAACTTCCAAATCATTGACCCATTTTGAAAGGATTTTGTAGGATATCAACTCCACTCTTCAACTAAAATAGAGGCAATATACTTCTAGGTTATAACCTGACACCAAAAAAATTTCCCCAAAATAAGTCTCCATACACTTTTTGTCACGAGAGTAGTTGCAAAATGATAGATATTTTCTAATCCCCAACCCATAAACTCCTTTGTAGTTTTTTTTTCTTTTTTTGATGGAATACACATTCGAGGAAACCCTCCAGGTACTTCCCCTCATTTCAAGGATGATACGAGAGGTAAATTGACTGGTTGCATTTTTGGAAACCTAACCCGGGGTGGGGGAATCAAGTGAGGCCCAATAATATCTATAGAGGAAACCATCCAGGGGACTTGACCGCATGAATTCCTGCTTGTAATTTGGAGCACTCGACCACTTGATCTAACTCACCAGGCTTCCTTTGGCACCGCTATTATTTGTAATTTGACTAATGGGATGCTTCTTTTATCCATAATCCATGACCATAAGTATCTATAGCTTATCCTTATTAGGTTATCCAATATTCCTTTTGGAATAAAATATAGGGTTATCCATTAGACATGAACCATTTTGAGCATTGATTTAACCAAAATCAATCTTCCTCATGACAACAAATGATTACAAAAAACTGAAAGTCTTTTTTAAACTTTAGTTATAAGTAATTCCTAATCCTTTTTACTAGTCATTTAGTTTTATAAGGAAACCTAAGTACTTCATACCACTTTGCAAATCTAATCAAAAGAATGTGAACAATTTTGTAAGGAATCCGAGTTACTCATTATCAATGTCAACAAATGAAATGGTAGATTTCCTTAAATTAACCAATAGCATGGTAGAAAAACAATAAATATCAAGTGCATTTTTAATCTTTATCATCAAAAAAAGGTAACGATTAAAATAAAATTATCCAATATTGAGACTCTTTAAATTTCTAGTCCTTTTTCCATCCATCAAATCCCTATTGAGTCCTTCAACCACAATAAGAAATAATAAGGGTGATAACATACAACCCTAACATAAACCCTCATTCTGGCCTGAAAAATTATGTAACATAACCATTTATTAAAATGGAGAAGGAATCTATGATTATAAGGTTCATTCCCCAGATGAAAAATTGTAAATAGAACCCCAAATGAATCAACATAAGCCTTAGGTAGAGTTAGCGAACCCTATCATATGATTTTGAAATATCTATTTTTATTAGCACATTGAACCTCTTTCTTGTTTTAACCAAATGCAAACCTTCCTATCCAACCCTAGTTGCCTCATGTATCTTCCTCCCTGAAAGGAAATCAATTTGTTCATCTAAGATAAACTTTGAAAGAACGCTCTTCACCCTCAAAGCTATAATTTTTGGAACTATTTTATAAATGCAGCTACACAAAGAAATGGGCATGCATTCTTCAAACACCGAAGGATTATCATATTTTTGTATTAAGGCAATCAAATTTTAGTTGAAGCCTACAAACATTCTTACATTGGCCCTTGAATCCTCAATAACCCTCATAAAATCTTTCTCTATAACCTCATAAAACTCAAGAAATAATTCTATCATCCAATTGCAAAGTCCAATACTTTTATCCTTTTTAAAATTATGAAACACTTATTCCAATGCATCCTTAGAAACCTATTCCAACAAAATTCCGTTGTCTTCTTCATAAATGAAACTAGGAAAATATGAAGTCATTTGTATAATCTTAGAAATATTAACCTTGTTATCATATTTATAAATCACTTCAAAGTGATCAATCCTTGTGCTAATTAAGTCTTCAAAACTAGTAACAACTTCACCATTGCTTCTTTTCACCTTCCAAATAGTGTTAATGTTTTTTTATGTGGTTTGCAAATTGGTGAAAAAAATTAGTATTTTCATTTCCCTTTTCCAACAATAGTTCCCTTATTTTTATTCTCCAATCTATCCCTCTATCCTCTATGTTATGAGGAAAATATCTCTATGGCTAGGGGAAAGCCACACTAGACAGAACAACACCCATAAATCAACTCTAATCTCAAGTATGCTAGATAAATGAAAATCATAACCAGAGAAGGCTGGAAGCCTACCTTGTCCAAATGTTTGAAGAAGACCATAGTTGAGATCAAGACTAAAAGCTTTCCACTTACAACTTGTCCTCAACAACCAAGATACGCAAGCATGTGGAAATTATATAATGTTAGAATATAAGTTAGCATAATCCATTAACATGTATAACAAATACACCCATGGAAAGTAATACAAATATTTGCGACATATAATTGGATGAGAAAAGAGTATTTCTATTAAGGTAATCAACATAAGTACATAGGTGACAAACATCTGTAACAACACATATCGTAACCGAGAAACCAAGTCCCTCCAGCTGGGCCTTCGCCACTTCAATCCTCCACAAAGGAAAGCTCACAAGTAGTACGAGTCAATGAGGTTCTCCATCTCAAGATAGGAAGAGCTTGGGGGCTGAACACAAGAAGTTCAAAGTTTCAAGGAAAAAGGGATGCCGACTCAATATGAGGTGAAATTTCTCCAGAGTGTCTTTTCTCTCAATGATGAATTTTGTATCCAAGACTTGTATATGGCTCAATTTATATCCTTCAAATGGAATAGAAGGTTCGAGTCAGAGTGTTTCCAGTATATGGAAGGTCAAGGATCATGGATCTTGTGACATGGAATGGGAACCCGACATATTTTTTTTAATTTTTGAGCACAAAACCCGATGTACACGGGTTTTAATGGAGCAACTTGCATATACACGAGTTGTCTAACTGAGGCTAGCGTATATGGACACAAATATGTATTTTTGAATATAGAGTGAGAAAAAAGGGGAATTTAAGTCTGCAAAGGGAAATGGAATTCCATCAAGGAAATATGCATGGAGTGTGGAAAAAATTGCTATAACAGATTCCCCCTAATGTGTGAGGTCAGAGGAGTATCTACGATGGCCGAAATGCATTATAATTCCCAGAAGTGGAGTAATGAAGACTCAACTGGAAGAAATAGTTACTCATAAGAATATTACAATTCATATTGACTCTATACACATGGATGCCAATATGAATTACACTATAGATCCATGTTGATATATATAAAATAATTTTTCATGGCCATGAATAAGCAATACAAAGTGGACATATGCCATAGGCTGTCATATTCATGAACAAGACACAGTAGAGTCCAATCTCCAAATCAATCAAAGATATCTGTATACAATGGAGTACAATATGATCTTACATGATCACTGAAGTCATGTAGGTATTGGTCCGATGAAAGACAACAACATATATGGAGTGCCACTACTGTAAACTGGAGGTCCTCTACACTATCCACCGAAGGTGAAAGTCTACATTATGTGAATAAAGGAGTTAACAATGAACACAACGAGACTTCGTTTGATTACTAGTCATTGAGGTATACCGTTAACAAATGCGAGACAACTCACCGATAATGAAAGTAGGTGTCAAGGCACTGAGTACATTCAAAAAGTGTGAATAAGGGTGTTAAGGTCAAACACTTGAACAATCCATCGATCAGGATACATTGAGTTATTCCCAACTATCGATGGCAGGATAACCTGCCACTAATGACTGCAAACCTCTAGGTACTCATAGGACTCTAGATCTCAATTCTAGAATAGATGAGATGAAGTCGATGGAAGGAGACTAACTGAAAGGAGAGCATTAAGGATTCTCTCATCATCCAATATGAGGTACAAAGGAATATCTTGATGATTAGGAGGAGCTCGGATGAATAGGATGTTCACGAACCAACGACCATGTGCATCTCTCACATGCACCATATGAAAGTAGTACACGAAAGAGGACTAGAAACCAATGATGAACATTTCCGACAAAGGTGAGGAAACCACCAATAGGGCTAATGGAATCCAATACACTACACGAATCCCAATGCATGAATATATTTCTTACCTTCAAACACAAGGGAAACCCCATAGTCAGCGACCAATGAGGAGATGTCATCCGTTGGGTTCAAGGTTACCTACCAATGATGAAAGTAGGCCCAGGGTGAAAGGTAGGACAACAACTTCATGTGACTCTGACATCCATTTGAAAGGGGATGGACGAAATGCAAATTTAAGAGTTACAAGGAATGGCCGACACATGATTATACTTCCTTTGAACAAGAGCATGAGACAGATGGATAACTTAGGCATCGTAGAATTAACATTGATCATTGAAAAATGTTTTTGATGCAGGAGGCATCAACAAACTCTCCATAGGGACTGGAAGAATAACCAGTCAAAGGAGGAGAATCTAAGTAATGAGTTCAACTTCCTAAGGCCATGCTAAACCCAAACCTTGGATGAAATGGACTCAAAAGTTTGTGCTATGTTGAAAGGCAATATGACTACTGCCGATAGGAGATAATATTCTTTTCTTTCCTGCATTGTTTTGGTTTTTTCATAGTAAAAGAAATGCTATGATACAAGAGAGTAAAGGAGTGTCACGAGTAAGCAACTAGTTACAACCAGTGGAGCATACCTATGCTTAATGCAAGGGAACGCATGCGAGACATGGACACTCAGGGGGATGTTTCCTCCACGGGTAAAGGGTGTCAAGCTGCAAATGATATATGCAAGGAATTGCTTGGATAATGCTAAGAATTGTTGGGGAAAAAGGCTTATGACGAGAAAGTGGGAGATGACATTAGGCTCAACAATGGAAACAAGATAATGGGATGCAATTACAACTTAACCCGACAAGTGTCCTTTTTCGTAGATATTGGTCTCCTAGGCCTGAAAAAGTATAAAATAATACCCAAGAGAACTCTTCTAGCCAATGGTGACTAGAGTATTCCTTTTTTGTAAGTAGTCTACTTGGTTCGGAAAAGGGTTAAACTTATACCAAAATAGACATCCTTTAAAATCCATTTAACGAGTGTGAAAGAGATAAGTTCACTCGACAATCTTTTCATTTTTTTTCGGGAGTCGGAAAAGAGATTAACCAAGACTCAGTGGGAGTCCCATAGGTGGTGGTCATAATGATATTGAGTAAGAAAATGAAGTTTGAATGAAAATTCATATTAGGACTATAAGGAACTCCCAGACCTATGGAGTAACTTATTCATGGGTGCTAAATGACAAAAGTGTTCTAACTAGGGTGCCCATGTTTGGTAAGTCTCTACAACTTGATAATGACACTTATAGTAGTAGCAAGAAGGTTTCTTGTCGCTAAGAAATGGATTTTTACTTGGGGCATGTGAATCACGGTCATAGGATGATGCATAAATGCAAAGCGGGGCCATAAACTATCCTATATGCCAATGATGGAATAAACCTTCCAGAGGCACAAATGAGCAACAGGATGCTTGAAATCCATATAAACCCTGGACATAACCACTTCAAACCAGGTCTTTCACTGCACTATTAGTCCACATGGTCAAAAATAGGAAAAATAGGGTAACACTATATAAAGTGGGTAAAAATTATCTACTAATAGTAAATTTTTTTTTTTTTACCATATCATTTGAGTTTTTCACCCACATAGTGCTTTTGAAGCCATTTTACCCCCAATATTCCAGTGACAATTTCAGGAGCTACAATAAACAAAATATTAAACCATCTTGACCAAGTAAGTTCCTATCCTATTCTCTTCAATTTCCATGGTTTAATCATTAGTTTTAGTGCTCAAATTTTAAGTTTAAGAGGTCGTAACTTGGAAACTAGGGTGTACGCAAGATATAGTTTATTAGGTCACATATACATGACCCCATGCACATAATAAAAATGAATCCTACTTTCTTACATCGATCCTTATACATGACTATCATAATGGTAGCTTGTGTACAACTCCACACACAAGGTTTTTAATAAAAAATGACTCAACATTTGATGTTTCCTTTGCAGGATGGTTATCAAATGGAGAGAAAGGGAGCATGAGGAGATCGATGCTGCGGTGGAAAAATATATGAGGGCTCAAAAAGCTTTGAAAATATGTGGACTCTATAAATTTTGGGCCATAAAAGGAATGAGGGCTCAAGCGAGGTTTCTCTAGACATTGATAAACTATTGGGATCTAGAGATAAAAGACTTCAATTTTGATGGGAAACCATTGAGAATTGAAGTGGATGATATATAATTTATCACAGGATTGTCTCGCCAAAGAGAGATGGTAAATATCAACTCCCGAGGGGATGGAGGTGGGAGGAATATCGAGGAGTACATCACGACCTATTATGTTTCAGGAATAAAGAAAGTAGGGATCCAATTCCCTATCAGGGTGATTGAGAACCTGAGTCTGAATATCGTCGTCCTAGTACTCACAAGGATATCAGGGTCGGCCTCATTGAACCAGGCACCAAGGCCACTCATTTTCTATGCTGTGCAGTGTTTGGGACCCACGGTTTACGATTGGTGCACCTCAATACTGGCCAACATGAAGAGCCATTTGACGAACTGTAAACTTGGGAGAATGAGGAACTTCGGGTTCACATCCATTTTATGTGGTTTTTTATTTGAGAGGGTTCCAACTCTAATCCCTAGAGTAGATATTACTCCACATGGTCTATGCGATCCAACCATGTCACGGTGGACCGAGGTGATGAGATGGCTAGGAGGTGGTAGGGTGGCAACCCCCTAAAACGATAAGTTCTTTCATTGGTGGTGACGACATATCATATCCATTGATGAATATCCCTATGAGGGGATTGAATACCAAGGAGACTGTGACATGCCATTGCCTCCAATATCTTCCTTTGGAGAGATCAATGATAATTGTTTTTTATATATTTCATTTTTTTGTGTTTTTTGATTTGATAAATGAAAACAAAAATGCAAATATTTTTGGTATGGTATCATGTATTAATGGTTATTTTCTTACGCAAATGTTGGTCCATGATGAACAGATGGGTATCCATGACATCGACGCTGGGGTTGAGGAGATGAGATGGTAGGCGGGGATCCAAAGAGAGTTCTCTAGAATGTGTAGCAAAAACTATCTTGTCTGACACACAAGATTCCTATTGTCCAGGTGGAGGATCTGCCAGAGGCGATGCAAAGGTAGGTGGTGGGTGTACCCCGTGCATGGGTAAGACTCTTCCGATGTCTTGAAAACATCGTAGTGTGTTATCATGACACACATCTGGGAACTCAAGCTTATATTCCATAGTTATGTGATGTACCGATCGTATATGTATTTTGAGGGCATGAGCCCAATTTTGTACCATGACACCATATGTTTTGGACTTTAAAGGATGAAATATAAAAAATATTTTGGTCTTCAAATTTACTTGCATATATTATAATGGATGAATGTTTGAATGTGTGTTTTCTTTACTTATCTATATGAAAAATTCCAATCTAAAATGTAATTAGCATGTGCATAAGAGACTTGATTATAACTTCTAGGTATGTGATTATAAGTAATGAAATAAAAATATCGTTCCAAAATTCGTACCCATAGAAAACGTCGGAGTACTGCAGGATCCCTCACTCAAAAAATATCATTCAACAAACATATAACTAATTTGGAGTCTAGGCGAACTTCTAAAGATCAAACACCATGTGAAATGGCGTCGCATAATATATCTATAATGATGCTATACTTGGCCAAATTATTCGTTGATGGCTCCAGAAAAATGCCACCTGAAGACACCAGTTGTCCCTTAGGTGAATAGATAACCCAAGCGGAAGAAGCCATGTTTTGTGTATGATGACGGGAACCATTTATGAATCCTAAGTATACCAAATACTCCATTGAAATATTCCAACAAAGGGGAAACTTAATAAGCAAGCCAGTGATGAAAAAGAAAAAAAGAAGTATATACAAAAAGATACACTAATATACAAAGGTCACACCTGAGCTTGAAGGCTCAAGTGTAATACCTTTTAAGGTAGAGCTCATCCAATACATTACCCTCATAATATTCTAATTCATAGGCTCCTTTATCTAGGACACATTGCATGATATAAGGACAGTGGCACATGAGGTTGAAATTTACTTCCCCTAATGGCTCTCTAGATTGGTTATAAAGAAGGACCAACTCACCCTCAATGTACTTCCAGAGACAAATATACTTATCGTATTGAACCTTAACACATTGTCTATTCACTTTGATGGCCTTATAGGCATCTCTATGCTACTCATCAAGGAGCTCCAGGTGTATGAGGCATTCTCCGAGATCGGTCATGTTAGGTAGGAGATCGATATCCAACTTAAGGGAAGTGATTTCACATTTAACAAGAAGAATCGACTCCGCGCCGTTGACTAACTAAAATGGTGAGAAAATGGTGGAAGTCTTTACCATGGTTCCATATGCCCATAGTGCAGGGTAAAGCATCACATTCCAATTAGATTTAGTCTTCCTGACATGTTTTTTCAAAATGGTGTTTAGAGATTTATTCATGGCCTCTACTTGTCCATTTTCTTGGGGATAATAGGGGGACGAATGATCTTGTGTAAACCCTAGTTTCGATGCCAACTATGTCATCATCTCATTCTGGAAGTGACTTCCATGATCAGTGACAATATCTTTCAGGATTTTGAATCGAGCTATAATCTGATTGAATATGAAAAGTTCTTCAGTCTCACCATCAGATTTAATGGTATGCCTGGCCTCAACCCATTTAGTGAAATAATCCACCACCATGATAATATGATGGTGCCCCCCCATCCAAGGTTGGGTTGCAGTCCATGAAATCCACCCCACACTTAGTGAAGGGATCGATGGTAATGACTGTGTGAAGAGGGGTAGGGTGCATGCGTATTTTACGTGCAAACACCTAGGAAGGGTGACACTTCTTGATCGCTCCAACATAATCTTTAAGAATTGACGACCAAAAATAACCAGCTTGCAGTATCTTTTGGGCTGTCACAAGACCAGATAAGTGACCACCACATGCCCCACTATGATAGTCATTGAAAACGACCTCAACCTCCTCGTGATTCAAACAATGACACAAAATATCATCTACCCCTCGATGATACAACATGTTGTCGATAATAAGATAGTTCTTTACCTAATGGCATATGCGTCGTTCTCGATAGATGCTAGGGAAGCTTCAAGGTTTGAAGGTATATTAAAATATTTCCATACCAGGGGTATGAAGATGAGATAAGGAAGATATGTTCATCCGTGAATGAATCATCATGAAAAATATTCTCATCCAACTTAGGGAATTTTGACATCAGTTTTGCAAAAACTAGTGATTTATTAGATTTCACAGAGGCAAAATCAAGATCAAATTCTTGAAAAATAACCATCCATTTATTGTATTTCCCCCCTATGATACACCTTGTAAGTACGTATTGAAATGCATTGATATAAACAACCACAATAGTCTTGCAGAGTAATATATAGTGACATAATCTCTAGATCGCATTAACGATGGATAAGACTAGCTTCTTTACGTGGGAGTACTTAAGTTCAGAACCAACTAGATTTCGACTAAGGTAGTAGATAACGTGATCATGGAGATCGTCATCTTCATGAACAAGAACCATACCAACTGTCCCTTCAGACGCGGAAATGTAAAGCATGAAATCTCTATTGTAGTCCGGGGGCTTCAGTAGAGGTGTCGATACCAATGATTTCTTAAGAGCATCAAATGATTCCTAGGCTCACTCATCCCATATGAACAGAGTGTCCTTCTTCAAGAGACACATGAAACCCTTAGTTATGTTGGCATAGTTGGCTACAAAACGATGTAGGAATTTAGCTTTCTCCTGTAAAGCCTACATTTTTTGAATTTTGCACAGGGGAGGCAATCAAAGTATTGCCTCATACTTCATAGGATCCACCATGATCCCATACTCAGAAACTATGAATCCTAAAATATGGTCAGACCAAACGTAAAATATTCATTTGTGAGGGTTCAACTGAATACGATAATAACGACATCTTTCAAATACTAGTTGAAGGTGAGTTGAATGATCTACCCTCTTGTGAAAGTGAGCAACGATATCGTCTAGATAAGCTTTGACGATATATTTAAGATCATGAAACACAAAGGTTGTGGCACTTTGAAAGGTCACTTCGACATTTTTAAGACCGAAAGGAATTTTTTGGTATGCAAAGGTACCCCAAGGACAAATAAATACCGTCTTGTGTTGATCCTTGGGTTTGATTTGAATTTGATTATAACTTGAAAAATCCATCCATAAAAGAAAAGGATTTGCTTCCCGCACACTCATGAATAATTTGGTCAATAAAGGGAGTGGGGAAGTTATCTTTAGGACAAGTGTTAGGATATTTAGACACTTAGGAGTTAGTAAGATCTACTTGGTCTATTGTTTCGTTAGGTAAAAGTGTGTTTTCTAGTGTGTTTCTTTAGTATGCATTAGTATGCATTTGTAGTTAGGAAATCTGACGGTCACGATATGTTCCCGACATAAAGTGATCTGACGGTTCATACTCTCCTCGATCTTAATGACCATTGATCCGTGGCTTAACACCCGATTGTTCCATGATATCTATTTAAATATCATGGAGGGTCATTTTCCGATGATCGATTGTGAGAAACTCTCTTGTAAAATCTCTCTGTAATATTTTTCTTTGCATTAATAAACTGCTCCAAGTGGTCGCGTTGGCTGGGGCCATGGATGTTTCCCCGTAGGGGTTTTACCACGTGAAAACATAGGTGTGTTGATATTTGATATGGTTATCTGAGTGGTTACTGAAGGTGTTCGTCAACTGTTGGAATACTTGTGTTGTCGAACATGGTATCAAAGCCTGTTTGAAGACCTGCTCCTGTTGAAGATCGAGATCGTGAAGCCGAGTTGCCTCATCTCCACTTTCTATAATTTCCATACATTTATGGGCTAAGAGGACTGTTCCATTATTTCTGGAGCGCTTGTTTTAGTCAGGAACACTTTTCTCTTCACTTGAAAAGGTTTCCGTTTTCCCAAGATACGACCATTACAGTCAGATTTGGAGGTATAAAGCTTGAATACGCTTTTTTTTTAAAATTTTTGCAGAGTAGTATTTTGGTTTTATTTCGGTTTTGTTTTATTTATTTCTAGGTTTCTACTCTTTTAGATCTACATATGCTCTTTTTCCCGCACCCTGTGTGATCTTGGAAAATCAGAAATAGATAGGAGAAGGTGCATCGTCCGGGTAAACTAACCGAGATCTAACCCTTGTTGTCATCGAGAAGCGAAAATTTTTTCTTGTGTGAAAAGAGTTTTTTTTTAGCACGCTCTCCAAGGCCGTCTTCCACAACAACAACAAAAAAAACCCCAATCCTCCTTCTGAACATTACAATATGTTTTGCTAGATCATTTGGTTAAAATTTTCCTTATTAAGTGAGAGGTCTTGAGTTCAAGTCTCTCTTTTGTTACCTTTTTTGAAAAAGATCATTCTAAAATTGTAAAGTGTATTTCACTTCAAGTATAAAAGTGAATCACTATAAGTAGCTTTAATATTTTATTTTAGAGTTATTTGTTTTGCATGCAAATTTTCTGTTATAAAGTAACTTCATTGTAAAAGTGATCCCCACTTCTCTTTATAAAAGTGGGTTACTTCATAAAGAAACTTACACAATCACGTGGTCATTTGGTTACCGATTGTGCCTTTTTTAAAAAGGGCATAATTCTAACATCGGAATTTCGTGTTTTTTTAAAAACCGCATAACTTTTCGAGCTCTTTCCATCCAGATCATTAGTTTCAGTTTTTAAATCCACATTATCTGCATATTTAATATGGCATCTACAAGTACTGTCTTGCTTACCAACAACAACTACTTCCAATGGAAATCTCATATGGAAGATTTATTAAGAAGTAAAGGCTTGTACCATATTACCTTGGGAAAGGAAAAAGAACCCACTGATGCTGATAAGAAAGCCAAGTGGGATAATAGGAATGACGAAGCACGTGGAATAATCATAATTTCCATCTCTTCTGATTTAAGGTACCACATTCAAGATATTGACGACCCCAAAGAAGCTTGGAACACGATTGAATCTGTGTTTGGTAAACTCAATATTATTCGAGCACAACAATTAGAAAATCAAATACTGACCTTGAGTCCAAATGATTTTTCTTGCCTTGGAGACTATCTATCTAGGTTTAAAACACTCAGAATTTTATGTGAAGAATGTAAGATAAAGATGGAGGAAGAGCATTGCATCTATCTTATTCTTTCTAAGCTAGGTAGTGCATATTTTGTGTTTGTATCTACCTTTTATGCCATGAGAGAGGCTCTAGGGGAAGAAGCTTATGAAACACCCACTCTTGAGTCCTTTTGTGCTTCTTTGATTTGAAAGGAAGATAAGCTTGTACAATTTGGAGTGATCAACATTGCAGGTCCTTCCAACAAAGCCTTAGTTTCCCAGTATAAAGATAAACCCAAGTATCCCAAGAAGAAACATCCTCGCTACAACAACAAACAAAATAAGGGTCCCAAACCTGCTCAGACAGCTTCAACTCCTACTGGTGACAAAGGAGAAAAATATAAAAGTAAGAATACTAACAGACATTGCAACTTTTGTGATAAAGATGGTCATGATGAGTCCAAATGTTTCAAGAAGATGGCAGCTTTAGAAGCAGTGATGAAGAAGCACAACATCAATATTGATTCTACTTCTTCTTCTCATAGACATGCACTTTCTGCTTCTGGTTTCTCCTTCAATTCAAATTCTACTACTACTTCTTCTTCTAATGAGTGGCTTATTGATTCAGGAACATCTTATCATATGGCTAAGGGTAAAGCCATATTTTCTGCTCTAAATGAATGTAACACCAAGAAAATATTTATGGTGATGATAGATCTCTTAGTGTTGTAGGATCTGGAACAGTTCAAGTAGATAATGGTCATTTCAATGATG
>ML821227.1:52564-63789 GCA_009831015.1 Picea engelmannii
TTACAAGATACTGCACTACATAGGGAATCCAAATGCAACACACTGTTCCATATACACCACAACAAAATGGTGTTGCTGAGAGAAAGAACCGCACATTAAAAGAAATGGCTAATTGTATGATCCAATCTAAGGGATTAAGTCTATTGTATTGGGCAGAAGCCATCAACTGTGAAAATTACATAGTAAATCACACTCCCACAAAGGCTCTTAAAAATATAACACTGGAAGAAGCTTGGACTAAAATTAAACAAGATGTAAGTCACTTCCGTGTATTTGGCAGTATAGTATGGGCTCACATTCCTGATGAGAAAAGGAAAGCATTGCAGCCTAAAAGTGAGAAGTGTATATTTGTTGGTTATTCTGAAGATGTCAAAGTTTACAGACTTCTTCAATCACATTGTAATGAAATTATTATTAGAAGAGATGTTAAATTTGATGAAAATCTCTTGGCCTACGAGCCTAATTCGACAATTGTGCCTTCTTCATCCTGCGAGTCATCTTCAACATTTGTGCCTTCTTATGATCTGGTTTCTTCTTTAGATGATGACAATGAACATGAAAATCCACCTTTGCATGCTCACCCTCCTGCAGATGAGTCCTTTGAACCTGAACTAGCACCAACTCCACCGCTTCCTAGATGGGCCCATTCAACACGAGAAGCAGCTGGTGATCTTATTGGTGATCCTTCAGATTAGTGTCAGACACGTTCATAGTTCCATCGAGCCTCTTCTCTTTTGGCTCAATTTTTAGAAACTCATGATCTAGAGACATTTTCAGAAGCTTCAGGTCATCCAGATTGGGATACAACAATGAATGAAGAGTATTGTTATTTAATGGAAAATGATACTTGGGATATTATACCTCTTCCAAAAGGAAGAAAACTTGTTAGATGAAAATGGGTCTACAGAACTAAATATGCATCAAATGGACGTGTTTAAGGACACAAGGCTCGGTTAGTTGCCAAAGGATTTTCCCAAGTTGAAGGAATCGACTATAATGAAACATTTTCCCTTGTAGCAAAAATGAATTCCATCCACCTTGTTCTTGCCCTTGTTGCCTCACATAAATGGGAGGTCCATCAAATGGATGTTAAATCCGCCTTCTTGCACAGAGATTTGTAAGAATAAATCTACATGGAACAACCTCCTGGCTATGTCCAGAATGACTCTAGCCTTGTTTGTCGCCTCAAGAAATCTCTTTATGGTCTCAAGCAAGCTCCCCGAGCTTGGTATGCCAAAATGGATAGTTTCTTATTGCCACTGGATTCTCTAGATGCCATTCTAATCCTAATGTCTATACCAAGAAAGTGGGAAGCCATCTCATAATCCTTGTCCTTTATGTTTATGACCTTATCCTTACTGGTAGTGACTCAAAACTTTTAAACCATGTGAAAACTAGCCTTAAGAAGAAATTTGAAATGACAGACTTAGGATTTTTGCACTATTTCCTTGGCCTCCAAGTTTTGCAAACCAATGAAGGAATTTTTATTTTCCAGTCTAAGTATGATTGTGACCTTCTTCTTCGCTTTCACATGGATGATTGTAAACCAACCCCTTCTCCCTTCCAGTCTGAATTCAAGCTTTCTGCCACATGTACTTCTCCTGAAGTTGACGCCACCCTGTACCATCAGTTAGTTGGTAGCCTCTTATACTTGACTCATACCCATCATGATATTTCCTTTGTTGTTGGTCTTGTTGCCTAATATATGCAAACACCCCATGAAATCCATTGGAAAGAAACTAAAAGGATACTTCTCTATGTTCATGGTACAGTTCAGTTCGGGATACATTACAATTCAGAGGGGACTACTTTATTGGTTGGTTTCACTGATTCAGATTGGGCCGACGACCCTAATGATTAGAAGTCTACTGTAGGTTATGTTTTCAACCTTGGTTCATGAACTTTCACTTGGGCCTGTAAGAAAAAATAGGTTATTACACTTTCTTTAGTAGAAGCAAAGTACCGAGCAGTGGTAAATGCAAGTCAGGAAGCCCTGTGGCTTTGATAGATCCTTTCAGATTTTGGATTCCAGCACCAACATCCGACCAGCCTTTGGTGTGAAAATTAGAGTGCCATCAAGCTTGCCAAAGACCTAGTTCAACATCAGCATAGAAAAAATATCGATCTATACATGCACTTAATTAGAAAGATCATTCATGATCAAGTTATTGAAGTGCTCTTTTTCCCTACAAAAGATCAAGTTGCAGACATTTTCACAAAGTCTCTTACAAAAGCAAAGTTTTCCAAACTTCGATCTATGTTAGGAGTTCAGGAAGTTTTCATTAAGGGGGGATAGGCTCTAATGCCCCCTTCCTTCTCCTATTGTGTCACTATTGTAAATCCTTCAATACTATCCCAAGTTGTTCTTAAGGGGGGATGTTAGGATATTTAGACACTTAGGAGTTAGTAAGATCTACTTGGTCTATTGTGTCGTTAGGTAAAAGTGTGTTTTCTAGTGTGTTTCTTTAGTATGCATTAGTATGCATTTGTAGTTAGGAAATCCGGCGGTCACGATATGTTCCCGACATAGAGTGATCCGACGGTTCATACTCTCCTCGATCTTAACGACCATTGATCAGTGGCTTAACACCTGATTAGTTCATGATCTTTATTTAAAGAGCATGGAGGGTCATTTTCCAATGATCGATTGTGAGAAAATCTCTTGTAAAATCTCTCTGTTATCTTTTTCTTTGCATTAATAAACTTCTCCAAGTGGCCACGTTGGATGGGGCCATGGATGTTTCCCTATAGGGGTTTTACCACGTGAAAACATCAGTGTGTTGATCTTTGATCTGGTTATGTGAGTGGTTACTGAAGGTGTTCGTCCTCTGTTGGAATACCTATGTTGTTGAACAACAAGCTTTGTTCAGGTCCCAAAAATCCATACATACATGGACGGTTCCTTGCTTCTTATCTATGGGAACAATGTTGGACACCCATTCAGTCAAGGGAACTAGGTAGATGAAGCCAACATCGAGCAACGTCTCCACCTATGCCTTAATAGCGGGGGCATTCATAGGATTTATAGCTCTATTTCGTTGCCAAACAGGTTTAACATTCACATAAGTTTTAATTTCATGTTTGACAATACTGGGGTCGATCCCTGACATATCTTTGTATGACCAAGAAAACATGTCTCATAATTCCTTGAAGAGATCGGTGTAGATTTGAATTTCTTTAGGCGAAAAATCTACACCGATATATACATTTTTGATTTTACCAATGGCTCGAGAGATTTCAATCGCAATGGTGGGAGAAATATTCATCATGTTTCCTTCGACATATATACCATGCATATCTAAAGGAACCATGGTGTGACCAACCATCTCACTCATGGTGGACTAAACTCATCTTGTTCAATCCTCACAAGCTCTGGGAGAAAGTAGGATTGATGATGCATATCATCCCAAGGCCTATCAGGACCAGACATGGTCTCTAAGATGGATTCATCCGAGGGTAAAGTATCATCAAGGAAATCATGTGAAAAAGATGATTGTATGACCCTCTAAGACAAGATCCACCTCGTCCATCTGTGAGGAGGAAGGATCTAGGTCAACAATAGATTATCTTATATCCTGATACACAATTTCTACTACAGACAACGACATTTCCATCCCGATTTGAAAATGTCCTTCATATGACATAGTTGGAGAAGGTAGGTTCCAAGGGTCATTGAAATATGAAGTACAAAAAGGAACGAAACTCATCAACGATGAAGACTCATCGGATACAATATTAATGTACAAAAATAGTGTCATGAAATCAAAAGTAACCATTGTTGAGGAAAAGGTATGAAGAACCTTACTCAAGCATTTTCAAATCTTTCCAGGCTAAGGAAAGATAGTTGGGAATGTCACCCGAATTTTATAGCCTTTAATTTAAAACAATCTCTTAATCCACAAATAATATCTGCTAGGGACTAAGGTTGATTTTATATTTTATATGTAACTATGTAAAAGAAAGAAAACATAGATATACATAAGGGTGTACAGAAAAAGAGATGAGAATAAAAGTAAAATCTAAACAATATCATCAAGATACGCATGTGAAACTGAAATCAAAGATCTGATTTTTATATTAATTTCATTATGAGATACAAAGAAAAATTCTCATTACAAACCCCTGCGAGGGTGGGACCAAAGTCAGATTTAGAAGTCTCTGATGGACACCATACAAAAATAATTTGACAACAAAATAATGTGAAGCTAAATATATGGATCAGCTTGCCATAAAAGTTTTGTCACTTAACTCTGCAAAATATCCTTTATCAGTCATGAAATCTAATCCATAAACAAACAAGAACACACAAACTACCAAAGAAAGATAATAACCTTTAGAAAGAAGTTGTTGAAAGATATGATTCAATTTTGAATCCTGCTACCTTCAATAAGACCCTACTGTCATCAAGATAGTTTAGTTTTCTAGTAAACTCAGAATGAATGAAGAAAAGAAGTATCTCACAAGTACAAACAAGACCTTATATCAGAAGTTCTCCTTCTATTCTCTTCTCCTTTTGTCTCTTCTTTTGATTGAGCTTTTATTCTTCTTTAAACAAGTTATGGTATTTCAACTACCTTTATTTTGTTAAGCTTTAGTTATCTTAACCAATAGTTTGAGACAAATATATAATAATAAAATAAATATGGGTCTATTAAATAATAACTAAATAGGTCGGACCCCTAATATCTTTGTTAAATTTTAACTAAATATGACTCCTCCTTGTTACTCCCTTTTTATTGACTTCAATAATCAACATAATGTGAAACATAATAACCCAAAATATGCTCAAGCACTTGCCTTGTAACTCCCATTCATATAAATATTCAATAATTTTATCATTAAGAAAAATAAACATGATTGTTGACCAAAAATAGGATAATATCCACGTTGTCCAAAACATTATGTCTAAATATATTCTTGTTGTTCAAAAAAACAGTCTGTTATAATATCAATAACAACATCAAAATCCATATTTTCTATGAGAGGCGATTTTCCTCTTTTCACTACTTCCCTCCTTTGATCCTTCTGTTGTCCCGCCTTTTGTAGCAACCTTAGGCTGATTGGAACCTCGAGGATGAATTTCACTGATGACATGGGAGAAATTGTATTTGAGGTGGAGATGAGAGGACATCGATTCAGAGGAATTTTCGGAAGAGTTAGGGGAATTTGCTACTTTTTTCCTTTATCAATCTCTGGTTTGGGCATGGTAGTTTTGAGCCTTTTACTTGCATGTGAGGACTGGGATGGAAAAGCAATGCGATCAACTTGGACATTTGGATTGAATGGTCGTGGAGGAGGAGGAAATGGAAACAATACTATAGGACAACCGTTATGATGTGGAGCAGGATGATGGACGATCTCTTGCCAACCATAATTGGAAGGTGGTTCTGGATACATATAAACACGAGGGGGAACATAGATACTAGAGAATTTTTGATGTGGCTAGAAAGGAGGCCTCTCAAGTCGGGGTTGGATAATCCCTTGGAAGAACCCAACTTCAAAAATAAAATTTAGTTCTTGCAGATCAACGACAAAGGGTATTGAGAATCGTGGCCTTCTATGGCATCTTTGCCAATTGTTTCCTCTACCTCTGTTTGCACCTCTGCCATTGCTTCCCTTGCTAAAAAAACTCATCTTGAAGCAATATTTCAATCATAATACAAATTTTTTTAACGATACATTCACTAATATTCTACCTAAATAAAATCAAGATGTTGGCTCTATTATTCACAACAAAATCATATGCAATCCATCCATTGATACAATCCACCAAATACTGAATTTAATAATTAATTGTAATTGAACAAGGAATTACAAGGTTGTTGGGAAGATGGGGGGCTTGTAATGAATGAAAAATGATATCATGACGGGTATGAACAAATGGATACTAATCAAGCAAAATGGAGAGCCTTTCCCTTATAAAAATTGCCTTCATATTGAAACCTTCACTCAAATCATCATCCAAATATTTTGAATGAATTTATAATAACATAACAGGGAAGTGAGTTAAATGATATTGGGAGAATGATGGGCATATAATGAGAGAAAAAGCGATATCATGGATGGGAGTAAGATGGTTACTGTTATATTAAATAAAATATCATTCTTTAATTCTATAGTTCATAATAATATTCTTTGCTGGAAACATTTTACCATTGTTCTCCAAGCCAATTTAGAAAACAAGACTTCCATCAACCAAATCTTATCTGAGCCACAACCATTTATTTTATAACACTTCATCATACAACATCCATGAAATACAACTTTTAAACTGTTCAATATCAAATTCAAGGAAAATTCCAGAGGTGCCAATGTTCGTAATCTTCCTTCTCTTTTTCAAAACCATAGATTTTCTTTTAAAATGGTAAAATGTTATGCAAGAGACCATTAACAAAGAATTTTGGATTAGAAATAATCATAAATAAAATATTTTAAATCGGCATGAAAGACTGAAAGGAATCACAAGGACCTTTCGACGGACATCAAAATTTTTCCTATAACCCCAAATCATTAGTAGTGAAATCAAACTGGCTTGAAAACCCCAATGTGGGTTTAATAATAATCAACTCATGCTAACTTCAGAAGTCAAATGAATTCCTCATGGATAAATAACATAGCGTGCCCATGATTTTGTGGTTTCGAATCAATGTTATGGCTATTGGGTCAAGAAACAAGACTTCAAGTTACTTACAAGTTTGTACTCGGTGGAAAACAAGGCCTGGAACAAAACAAAGTAGGCGTTTTGAAATGCATCCCTGTTGGCAACCCTACATATTTTCAACTTTTTAAAACATCAAATAATAAATTATGTAGCTTCCTACCTAGGGTCATACAATTATTGTTCTTCATAAGCATTTTTTTGAAACTACAAATGTGATCTTTCGGTTATTCCTAGTGTTTTTGTTTTCATGCTTCGTTCATGACTGAAAGCATGAACGAAGCATTAAAACCTATGATTGTGTTACCACTTTATTTAAAACTTATGAAAGGTAGATTGCTCCACATTTTTTTGTTAATAAATATTTTTGTTCCCTGCTATGAAGCTCATCTTCTTTATTGACTCCTCAAATGTGAAGCATGCTTTGGGTTGTTATTTGAATCACCAAGGATCCATTTAATTTAAACCATGATATATATTTTGTGGCTCTTGGTCATGCCTATCCTTGTCACTACATTTTGGTTTACAAAATTTTTCCTTTCCTGAACTTTAGAAACCAAACCCACCTTATTGCACAATGATAAAGTTTTAATGAACCTGGTCGTGGCCTATACCCTATGGGAGGTGGCAGTTCGACAACGATAAACCCATCACTTCGAGCTAAGTCTCAGGTTTCACATTTACTCCTTGCATTCATTTCACAAAATGCATATCATTTGATATTGAGGAACCTCTGTTCATATGCGCTAGGGTATTGATGAGTTTTGGGTCTGAAATATCGCTCCGGTCTTCTCCTAGAAACCTTCCACACTCATTTTGTTTTATTGTCTGCCTTTCGAATCCCCATGGCCCCGGTCATCAGGATTGAACCCAATGGCTCGCAAAACCTACTCCTATGTGATGGTGCAAGAGAGGATCTTGAGGGTCAAGGTTGGCTTGTTTTTCTTGAGAAATTCCAGGGTTTTAACTTGTGAGCCGCTCAGGAATTTGCCCTTTCTTTTGATGGATTCCGAGCCAAGGTAGGAGACATCTAGGTCGAGGTCATAGAGGAATTATTAGGTCAAGAAATAGGTATTCCATTGAGCGGGTATAAATGGTTTAAAAACACCAAGGTTGAGGAGGTTCCATGGGGCCTGTTCTTCACATCTAGGAAAATAAACTGCTGTGATAAAGCTATGCCTGTGTCCTTGTTGAAAACCCGATGGAATGGTTTGCTAGAAATCCTGAGACAATTCGTGACATGTGAGGGTCGCTTTGGTTTTGTTTTCCTATATCACATATTTTTGTTGATGAATTTCATCGGGCTTCAGTTAAATATGCCCTATTACCTGTGGAGAAGCCTGTTTAAAATGGCGAAAAGGTATAAGAAACAATGTTTGAATTCTAGCCTGTTTCACCACAGTCTGATAAAGATACTATTGGTACATCAATTGAAGTTACAAAATTATGATTGGAATGCCTTCCTAACCCGAAATGCTTTCGTTAACTCCAACACTGTACAGGTTGACAAACCCATGATAGAGGAAGCCATAGTCCCTGCCAGAGAGATTCTTTCATCTACAGAGGCCTGTGTTACGACCACTCTCACTGAGCCTATTGTTTTAGGATAAATCCATAAGTGCGGACACAAACTGATCTCCCTAGATCCACCTGGATCTAGAACAAAGAAAAACAAAATAGGACGCTTTCCTTAAGTTTTAAGTATTGAATTTACTAAGAGGCAAGAATCATGGACATACCTTATGATCACTTCCTATAGTCTTTGTTGCTCCTGCTTTGCTCTAGTGCTCTTGTGTAGTCAAGATAAAAAAAACACAAACCAACCAAAGTGATAGCAATAGCATAAACTCAATATAAACCTATGTATGTGATCAAGGAATCATACAATAAAACACAACAAGATTTATAGGAAAGAATCGTATTACTGTATCATATTAAATGTGAAAGAGAGATTACAACCTTTTTCCTTGATGTCGTAAGGTCCCTTCCAACTGTCCTTCGTTCCCCACACACTTCTTGCTCCAAGGATTATGAGACCATAGATCTGATAGCTACTCACAATCTATCTTGACAAAGCAAATCTCAAAGCCACTCTAACCAAGCCAAAGCTAACAAGCTCAAGAATCAACAAAGCTAACCCAAGCTCAAGCTAACAAAAGCTCATCCAATCTAACTTTCTCCATGAGAATTNCTCTCCTTTTATAAGTTGAAGAAGATAAGGTGAGGAGGTTAGGATGATCCCACTAAATCATGAAAGCGAGTAAGATCCAAACCATTCGGATGCCACCTCACCATAGAAGCTTCTCCTTCTAGAAGATTCACGAAAACGCTCATTTTTCCCACGTGATGGAATTCTCGCACCCTGGCTAGAGTGCAACCTACGAGAATGGGTCATTCTTGCACCCTGCCTATATAGCAACCTGCGAACACCTCGCACCCTGGCTATAGTGCGACCTGCGAGAATGGGTCATTCTCGCACCCTGGCTATAGTGCGACCT
Organism: Picea engelmannii; assembly: GCA_009831015.1. NCBI lineage: Eukaryota > Viridiplantae > Streptophyta > Pinopsida > Pinales > Pinaceae > Picea > Picea engelmannii. The sequence continues at coordinate 61,721 of ML821227.1, forward strand.
GCGAGAATGGGTCATTCTCGCACCCTGGCTATATAGCAACCTGCGAACTTTCCTTTTTATAAGGTTTTTACATAAGAAAATGCAACTTCTTTTCTCAGGAAAAGTTCTTCTCCCTTCTCTCTTTAGGAACTCAGGCCACTGACCCCTTTGAAGGAAATAGATAGGTTTACATCATTAACGATCATCAGGATGATGAAAATAATGTGTAACACCTATACCCAACCAAAAATATGCTAAGCAGAGCCATGAACAACACGCCCATCCTAACGTCTCTTCTAAGAACGCAAACAGGTCTACGTGCAAACCATCTTAAGGTGACATCGATTTAGGGTTTAAAAATAAAAGGGCAGGTAGGTTAATCTCAAGGAAACTACGAAATAAACCAAACTCTCATGTGAGCTCAATCAAAATGATCGAGATCCATGAGAGCTTTGATTCAGAGATCGAGAGATTATTGGCCGAAGAAGACCCTCTTTCCCTCAAACTAGGCCTCGATCTGTCTTACAATTTCGTAGATAATTTTCCACCCTCCTTAAAGCACAGTCAAGGATTTCCAGGTATCAAGTTTGATAAAAAAGCTATAGGAAATAGTGGAGATGTTCCGGTACACGACCGTGGGTATTCTTAAACGATTGTCACAGATTCACAATGTGAAATTTGTTTGTTATGGACTGATAAATATTATACAAACATACCCATTTTACAATCGCAAATCAAAACCCTTACTGATCAGGTCAACTCACTAACAGATGAAAATCATAAACTAAAGTCCATTGTTCAGAGACAAGGCAAACGTTTGAAAATGACGGGGAACATAATAGTGAAGAATGTCGAGAGTATAACAACAGTGGTCAATTATGAGATCCTGTGAATCTAATTGATTTTCTAGTTAAAGGTAAATATTTGTTTTTATCTTAAATTGTGTTACATTCTTGTTCATATAATAAATTAGAATTCGTTGCTAAAATAAGACTAGCTACAGAATCAACAGATTCTGTAGCCAGTCTATTTTGATTCGAAATTTGGAAAATATTGGTTAAATGTATATCTGAATTTCTTTATTTCATCTTTTTCTTTCAGGATATCTGGCAATTTATGGTGACCAAATGAAATGAATCATTTTTGGGTTTATTATCCATATCCATGGCTCTTTTTTTGTTTAAACATGAACAAACTCTTTTTAGTTTTTAGAGATTTAGTGTGATCTGGAGTGGTTATATTCCCCTCTATTTTGTAATTGGTAGATCATTGTGGAGATTTAATCTTATCCCACAAGATAAGACTGTTATCTTTTATAAACCCTTTAAAAACTTTTATTTTTTGCAATCAAGGCATCTTGGATTGGGGATGAAGGTGGACAAGTTATTCACAAATTTGGATGGAACATATATTTACATTTTGGCTTTAGCTCTCTGTAAATGTTGTTTTCGTTTATGGTTTGTTTATCCTGATAAATCAATAGTTGTTGATAGCTTTAGTCTTCACAATTTATTATGGCATTGGGATAATTTCTTTAAAATATCATCCACATTTTGATGCTTCAGATATTGAAAAGAGTGATCATTCGTTCAACCCAATTGATAAGATTTTTCTTTAATTTTGTTGAATGATTAAAAGAATGTTGTTAGAGTTAGATTTATCTTAAGTGTAATTGCTTGCAATCACAAATATCACAACGATTATTTGCATCTCATCGTTCTGTCAATAAAATTCAACAGTCAATATACTGTTTTGCATTTATTCCGAACAATTTCAAGGTTCATTGCAGGTTTATCTCTTGGATAGGCTGACTGGACATTCTATAATCATACAGATGTTTAGATGCATGCTGATTTACTCATTAATAGGTTAGTTTATTTCTTTTTGTTGTTTGTTTGTCTTCAAAACTCTAATATATGGTTTAGCTCTGATCGTCCACATACTTCTGTTTCATAGTATATTTTTCTATTTAATTTTAGATTAATAAAGAGGAAACAAAAAATATCTTATGTGCTTTCTTTATCTGCTTTTGTTAAAGCAACCATCTTCACATTGATTTTCGTGAGTTTGGATTAAAACTTGCAACTTGT
>ML821227.1:80164-95597 GCA_009831015.1 Picea engelmannii
ATTTGGCTTATTCTCATCGGATGAGTCACTATCGGTGTCCTCTGAGGAATTGTCATCATTTGCAACCAAACTTTTCTTCTTATTATATTTCTTGTACTTGTACTTCTTTTCATCATCAAAGTTCTGACCCTTTTTCTGATGAGCTCGATCAAAACAATCGATATCAATGAGATCTCTGATTCAGATATTGAGATATTCTTGGCTGAAGAAGACCCTCTTTCCCTCAAACCAGGTCTCGATTTGGCTTACAATTTCATAGATAATTTTCCACCCTTCTTAAAGCACAGTCAAGGATTTCCAGGTATCAAGTTTGATAACAAACCTATAGGTAACAATGGAGACGTTCCAACACACGACCGTGGGTATTCTCAAACGGCTATGACAGATTCACAATGTGAAATTTGTTTGTTCTGGACTGATAAATATTAAACAGACATACCCATTTTACAATCGCAAATCAAAACCCTTACTTATCTGGTCGACTCACTAACAGATGAAAATCATAAACTAAAGTCCATTGTTCAGAGACAAGGAAAACGTTTGAAAACGACTGGCAACATAATAGTGAAGAATGTCGAGAGTATAACAACAGTGGTAAATTCTGAGATCCTGTGAATCCAATTGATTTTCTAGTTAAAGGTAAATATTTGTTTTTATCTTAAATTGTGTTACATTATTGTTCATAGAATAAATTAGATTTCATTTCTAAATAAGACTAGCTACATAATCAACAGATTCTGTAGCCAGTCTATTCTTACTCGAAATTTGGAAAATATTGGTTAAATGTATATTTGAATTTCTTTATTTCATCTTTTTCTTTCAATATATCTGGAAATTTATGGTGACCAAATGATATGAAGTATTTTTGGGTTTATTAGCCATATCCATGACTCTTTTTTTTGTGTAAACATGAACAAACTCTTTTTAGTTTTTAGAGATTTAGTGTGATCTGGAGTGGTTATATTCCCCTCTATCTTGTAATCAGTAGATCATTGTGGAGATTTAATATTATCCCACAAGATAAGACAATTAGCTTTTCTAAACCCTTTAAAAACTCATGTTTTTTGTAATCAAGGCATCTTGGCCTGGGGTTGAAGGTGGACAAGTTATTCACAAATTTGGACGGAACATATATTTACATTTTGGCTTTAGCTCTCTGTAAATGTTGTTTTCGTTTATGGTTTGTTTATCCTGATAAATCAATAGTTGTTGATAGCTTTAGTCTTCACAATTTATTATGGCATTGGGATAATTTCTTTAAAATATCGTCCACATTTTGATGCTTCAGATATTGAAAAGAGTGATCATTCGTTCAACCCAAATGATAAGATTTTTCTTTAATTTTGTTGAATGATTAAAATCATGTTGTTACAGTTAGATTTATCTTAAATGTAATTGCTTGCAATCACAAATATCACAGCGATTATTTTCATCTCATCATTCTGTTAATAAAATTCAACAGTCAATATATTGTTTTGCATTTATTCCGAACAGTTTCAACATTCATTGCAGGTTTATCTCTTGGACAGGATGACTGGACATTCTATAATCATACAGATGTTTAGATGCATGCCAATTTACTCATTAATAGGTTAGTTTATTTCTTTTTGTCGTTTTTTTGTCTTCGAAACTCTAATATATGGTCTGGCTCTGACTGTCCACATGCTTCAGTTTCATAGTATATTTTTCTATTTAATTTTAGATTAATAAAGAGGAAACAAAAAATATCTTATGTGCTTTCTTTATCTGCTTTTGTTAAAGCAACCATCTTCACATTGATTTTCGTGAGTTTGGATTAAAACTTGCAACTTGTATATCATGCACATAAATAAGATAGGCATAGCTGTTGTTTAAATACTATCTACAATAGTTATATATACGTATGTACATATATATATATTAAGTGGTTATTTAATAGTTAGCTCTTTTATTTCTTTTATTTGTTTCTTCTAGGAATTTTAGATTGGCCAACAGAGCCATTAAACCCGTCAGAACGAGTTATAACAAATGGCTTGGGTTATTTAGACAACCCTAGATCAGACTCATTCTTCCAATTGACGGACGATCATTTTCTCTCGTCAACAATCCCATAAGCAAGGTGATAACAATTCCTTCCCAAAAAGTTTCCTGGAAAACTTCCAAGGTGACATCATGTACAACACACAGGTCCTCATAACTCATTAAATGGAGAGAACTACAATTCTTTCAATATTTGAGTTTCGCTAGGGTAATATACAAAACCTTTATTTCCCTTTTCTTTTTACAGAGGAAGAGAATAATTTAAAAATTAATCATAGAATTTGAGCGAAAACAAACTTATTTACTGTAAAAACCTTTTCCAACAATATAAATTCCAACGTTTGTTCCAAACATAACCAAACCATGTAATCCAACAAGAGTAGAACGCCAAATGATATTTCAGGTTTGAATCAATTTTATGCCAACAGGAAAGAAAATACAATCAAAATGCATTTTTCACAACCAGAATGAAAACAATCAACCGTAGGCTTTGTATCAACAACATAAACACCATGTTTTCTTCAGGCACAACACATTTTTATACCCCAACCAAAACACAGTGCTAGGTTAAATTTCTGGTTCGAGTTTCTCAAATGGAAAAAAGAAAAATAAGGAAAACCCAAATCGACATGCGATTTCATACAACTCGAGTGTTTTAAAAGAAATGCTGTAAACTTTCGAGAAAAAAACATTTTTCATGCAAAATCCTAGAGCCAACAAAGCAATTTTAACTCGAGCATAGATTAAATTTGATGAATCAATAGATAAAATTTTCATACATGTAAGAGTAATGCTAAGGAAACCACAAAACACAATTAATTTTCCCCAAGGGACGAAAATGGTGGAGTTTCTATTTACCAGAGCACCAACAACAAATACCAAAAACATAGTAAAGGTAAGAACGACGTGAAATAAATGCACGTCATTCTCCATCTCCCATATATTAAATTTCATCAACCACAACATAGTGAAGTGCGCTCACTTCCATCAACCCTTCAGACACATGTCAACTATCTTGGCAAATTTACTATAGAATTTCCAATATCAAAAGTCGGGTTCAAAACCAACACATGTATCCACAACCTATATAATTTTCCAATGGAGAAATTCCATACCACATGAGTACCCATTGTTCAAATATAACATAATTTTGCATGCAATTTGCACTTAGTGTTAAAGTCTAGATGTATTAAGGGCAAGAATGTTTAATGACATAAATATTTCTTATCAAATTGCTAACCAAACATCCATAAATTACAAATAGAACCAAAGTTTTTCTTTTGTTCTCAACTGTGAAATTATTCTTGTAATGCAATCATAGGTGAAGCTTGAGGATATTAGATATTAAAAAGAGGATTCATTTCCTTTTATTACTGTTCTAAGGAGGTCCCACTTATTTAGTATTAATAATATGTACATATAACTGCATTGCAACTTATTTGCAGGAAGGGATCTCATGTTGCACTTTTTTTAGGCATCAACAAATTGACGACTCCATAGGGAAATATGTTCTCAACAGATTTAAAACTCAGAATGTTTGGCTCCAGATACCGGTATAAGTAAGTGATTGAAACTGTTCAGAAAATAGTTATGCAACAGGGGGAAAATGATGGCTTGAGGGAAAAAATGAGATGGGATTTCGGGAAATAACTTATGGAAAGTGAGATGTATGAGGGGAATTGGTCCTGTATGCATAACAACCAATAAGGTTCGCAACTGATAACACTTTTAAAATTTCAAGGAGAATGCTTCTAATATTCTCTTAAATCTCAGGATGGAGGGAAGAAAGGGATAACAAAAACAAGGAATAAAATAAAACCAACTATACTACAACAATATTGAAATAAAAAAGTTATTCCATCAGTGTCTCAAAAAGGAGATATCATAGTAGCTGTGTCTATCTTGTTTTCATTGATCAACAATATGTACGTAATGATATCATTATGGAAAAATTGTTCTAGACTTTATTTCCGATGACCATGCAAAACAAACAACATAAAATAAAACTCAATAAACCAAAATTATAGAAAAAATGTAAGACAAAAATTTATACAAAAATCATATTTACACAAAATTGAGTTGGTGTTCTGGCTCGTTCCACATAATGTTTCAAGTTGGAATCATTGGTACTCTAATAAAACATCACTCATCCATTTCCTTAAGAAGATATAAATTTGTGTTGAGGATAAAAGTGATTTTAAATGGACCTAGCCATAAATTTTGGAATTTAGAATGTATCCCTTTATCAGCATGGGATGAATCCCATAATAAGACTTTGTCATCAATCTTAAATTCAACAGCCTTTACTTATTTGTTAAAATACTTCTTCATTGTTTTTTTCCTCCTTTTCAGATTTTCCAAGGAATGTTTTTTTTGTTCTTCCAGGGATAACAATGTATTTATCCTATGAGAAACATCATAATAATTTGATTCTTCAGTCTATAGCATCAACCACAAGGAAGAAAGTTCCAATTCAATAGGAAGAATAGCCTCTTGGCCATATATGAGATGAAATGGAGTAAATCCTATACTTGTTTTGGTGGTAGTACGGTCTGCCCAAAGAGAATAAGTTAGAAGTGTGTGCCATTGGCGAGGTTTGTCTTCTATGATTCTATTTATAATTCTAACCATGTTTTTATTAGTAGAATCTTCTTGTCCATTTCCCTAAGTATAATAAGCATACAAAGTGAAATTCTTGACACCTAATTTAGCCATAAATTGAGTCAATTTTTCAAAAATGAAGGCTGGACTATTGTCTGTAATGATATCTAATCAAAGGCCAAATCTGAAACAAATATTGGACTCTAGAAAATAAATTACTTGTTCATATTGCACATGTATAAGAGGGACAACCTCAGTCCACTTAGTAAAGTAATCAGTGGTTGTCAAAATAAAGATATGTCCTGCAGAGGATGAAGGATTGATTGGACAAATAAAGTCTATACCCCACTTAGAAAAAGGAAAATCTGTAAGGACATGCTATAAAGGAATGGTGGAAAGATGTTCTTTACCGAATTTTTTTTGGCATTTATCACAGGACCTTGCAAATTTATAATAATCATGAAAGATCAAAGGCCAATAATAACCATTTCTTATGATCTTAAAGGAAGTATATTTAGCATAAAAATGACCACCAATATGGATGACAAAAGCTTATGACCCATGTACTTCGTGTAATAATTTATGTTCTTCTTCATCATTTACACATCTTAGTAGCAAACCATCAACATATATTCTAAACAAGGAGTCCCCTAAAACGATATACTTAGAATATTCAAGGCAGAGTCTCCTTATTTAATGAGGATCCAACTCATCTGGGCACCTTTGATACTGCAAATAATACACCATATTCTTATACCAAGGATGCTAAGATATAGAGAGATTTTGATTCTCGATATAAAATGGCGATGAAAGAGGGTTATCTTGATCGTCTAGTTCTTCACTTGGTTTAGGATGTTGATCTAAGTGAAGGGATAAGTATCATCCCTTGATTGTCTTTAAAGTCATAATTGTCAAATCATGCTGTTGAATTTTGGCAAGCCAATGTGCAATTTTTCCTGAAAGATAAGTTTGTGAAAGTAGAAACTTGACAGCAAGAAAAGGGGCTTTTACCTGTGTATGTTTGCCCAAAATGAAATGGTGAAATTTTTATATAGCTTTGACAAGAGAAAAAAAATGTTTCTCAATATAAGAATATTTGACCTTGTCATTTGATAGACTTTGACTCATGTAAGACACATATTTTTCATTGTTCTGGTCATCACATTGCAAGACGATAGCAAAAATTGCTTCCTTAGTGGCATTGGTATATACAATAAAATCTTTCTAAAAATTCAGTTTCGCCAAAATCGGTGCAGAACTGATCGCCTTCTTAATCCTAAGGAAAGAATTATCGACATCATTTGTCCAAGAAAAAGAACGATCTTGCTTCAAAATTTTATGGATTGGTTTAACCATGACAACAAAATCAGGAACAAATATACAAACAAAATTAATAATGCCCATGAAAGCTTGAAATTCTTTCTTGGAGGTGGGGGCAAGGAGGTTTAGAATGGCAGTAATCCTCTCCGGATCTATACTTATCCCTGAATCAGAAACAACGTGACTGAGAATCTTTCCCTCCGTGACACCGAAAATAGACTTGGAAGGATTTAAAGGAACACCAAATTTTCTGCAGCGCATGAGAACTTTTCTAATATGACCCAAATGATCCAACTGGTTTTTAGAATAAACAATCAAATCATCAAGATAAACTTGGATAATATTACCGATTATATTGTCAAAATCTATTTGTATAACTCTTTGAAAGGTGGCACTTGTATTAGATAAACCAAATGGCATACATTCATAATAAAATGTGCCCAAGTGTGGTAAATGTGGTTTTATATCTATTAGTCCTTTTTACCTTGATTTGATTATATTTGGAAAAATAGTCAAGTAAGGACATCATTTGAGACCCTACAACCTATTGTAAAATCAACTCCATATTCGGAAGCAGAAAATGGTCTTTGATACTTGCCCTGTTTAATATGTGGAAATCGACACATAATATGATTTGACGAGTAGTTTTTTGAACAGGGACCAGATTTGAAACCCATTCAAAATACTTAACTGGAAAGATTATATTATCTTTCAACATTTTTTCCAATTCTTTCCTAATAGTAGCTTCAAGCACAGTATTTATAGGTATTTTCCTTTCCCTAATTGGGTTTTCCCCTTCCTTGATAGGAATGAGATGCTATGTGAGAGAAGGATCAAAACCATGAAGATCCTCATATTGTTATAAAAAGTTTTTCCTCACCCCATGTAACTTGCTCAGAAGGCCTTTTCCATTTCTCTATGCATACTTGAAGCCCCCTTTTTCACTTCCCAGATCCAAAAATCAGATTTTTCCACATATACAAGCCATACCAATTAGACAACATAGATATACGTAGGTTGTACCACTACAACCTGCGTACATCGAGTTTGGTGCTCAAAATTAAAAATTGTGTCGGGTTTCCATGTCACGTCACAAGATCCATGATCCTTGACCTTCCATATACTAGAAAAATTCCGACTCGACCCTTCAGTTCCATTTGAAGGCTATAAATTGGGCCATATCCAAACCGTGGAAGAGGAGAGAATTCAACTTTTGAGAGCAAATATACTCTGGAGAAATTTTCACTTCACATTGAGTCTGCATCCCTTTGTCCTTTAAAGTCTGAACACATTGTTCAACCCCCAAGCTCTTCCCTCTTTTATGGAGAGCCTCATTGTCTCTCTTATATGAGATTGCCTTTAGTGGAGGATTGAAGTGGTGGAGGCCCAGCTAGAAGGGACTTAGTTTCTCGATTCTGAGACGTGCCGACACAGAAGTTTGTCACTCATACACTTCTATTGATCATATTTTAATAGAAATATTGTTTTCTCGTCCAATTGATATCTTGCAAATATTTGAATTATTATTCCATGGGCGTATTTGTGATGAATGTTAATGGATTATTCTATTGTATGTGCTAACAATATATATCATCACCATATGCTTGTGTATCTTGGTTGTTGAGGAAAAGTTGCAGGTATAAAGATTTGAGTTGAGTGCTCAACGATGGTGTTCATCGAACGTCCCGATGAGGTAGGATCTTTATATTGTTTTGTTAACATTTTCATTTATATATAATACTTGGGATTAGAGTGTATTTCTACATTCATTCCATGGAAAATCACTCTATGAAAAAATCAACTCTAATCCCAAGTATGCTATATAAATGAAAATGATAATAAGAAAAGATAAATAGCCTACCTCGTCTGGACATTCGATGAAGACCACCATTGAGTACTCGAATCAAAGATTTATACCTGCAAATTGTCCTCAACAAAAAAGATATGCAAGAATATGGTGATGATATATAATTTTAGCACATACAATAGAATAATCCATTAACATTCATAACAAATACACCCATGGAATAATAATTCAAATATTTGCAAGATATCGATTGGACTAGAAAATAGTATTTCTATTAAAAAATGATCAACAAAAGTTGTTGAGTGACAAAATTCCATGTCGAAATGTCTGAAAATCGATAAACTAAGTCCCTTCCAGCTGGGCCTCCACCACTTCAGTCCACCACTTCATATAAGAGATACAATGAGGTTCTCCATCAAAGAGGGAAGAGCTTGGGGGCTTAACAAGGTTTTCAAACTTTAAAGGACAAAGGGATGCTGAATCAATGTGAAGTGAAAATTTCTCCAGAGTATCTTTGCTCTCAAAAGTTGAATTCTCTCCTCTTCCACAGTTTGGATATGGCCCAATTTATAGCCTTCAAATGGAACTGAAGGGCCGAGTTGGAACATTTCCAGTATATGGAAGGTCAAGGATCATGGATCTCATGACGTGACATGGAAACCCGACACAATTTTAAATTTTGAGCACCAAACTCATTGTACGTAGGTTGTAGTGGTGAAACCTGTGTATATGCATGATGTCTAACTAGTAGGGCACGCATATGTGGAAAAATATGATTTTTGGCTCTGGTAAGTGCAAAAGAGGACTTCAAGTATGCATAGGGAAATGGAAAAGGCCTTCTGAGAAAGTTGCATGGGGCAAGTCAAAACTTTCTATAATAGATGCCCCCTAATGTGTGAGGTCAGAGGAGCATATGTGATGGTCGTAATACATTATAATTCCCATAAGTGGAGTAATGGAGACTCAACTGGAAGAACTAGTTTCTCATGAGAATATTACAATCCATAATGACTTTGTACACATGGCTACCAATCTGAATTACATTGCAGATCCATGTGGAAATATACCAAACAATTGTTCATGGCCATGAATAGGAAATACAAAGTAGGCACATGCCATAGTCTGTCATAGTCACGAACAAGGCCCAATGAAAATCAATCTCAAAATCAATCTAAAGATATATGTATACAATGGAGTACAATTTGATCTCCCATGCTCACTGAAGTCATATAGGTACTGATCCAATGAATGATAGCAACAAATTAGGAAAGCTGATACTATAAACTGATGTATTCAAGTCCTCTACATGATCCGCCAAAGGTGCAAGTCTACATCATGTGAATAGAGGAGTTGAGGTCGAACACAATGAGACTTCGTTTGATTACCAGTCATTAATGTATACCGTTAAAAAACACGAGACAACCTACCGATAATGAAAGTATGTATCAAGGCACCAAGTACATTCTTACAAGTGTGAATAAATATGTTGAGGTCGAACACTTGAAGAATACATCGATCAAGAGACATTGATGTATTCCCAACTGTCGATGGCGAGAGAACCTATCACTGATGACTGCAAGACTCTAGGTACTCATAGGACTCTAGGCCTCATTTCTAGAATAGATGAGCTGAAGTCGATGGAAGGAGACCCGCTGAAAGGAGAGCATTAAGGCATCTCTCATCAGTCAGCACGAGGTACAAAGAAATAGCTTGATGATTTGGAGGAACTTGTACGAAGAGGATGTTCATGAACCAACGACCCTATGCATCTTTCGCATGCACCAGATACAAGCAGTGCATGAAAAAGATCCTCTAAATAACAATCAATAAGGAAAACTGCCGACAAAGGCGAGGAAACCACCAATAAGGCTAATGGCATCCAATAAATTTCATGAATCCTATTGTGTGAATAGATTTCTTGCCATCAAACACAAGGGAAACCCCCTAGTCAATGACCAATAAGGAGATTTCGACTATTGGGTTCAAGATTACCTACACATAATGAAAGTAGGACCAGGGTGCACAATAGGACTACAAATTCATGTAACTCTGAGACACACTGAGGGTATGGATGACATGAAAAGTCAAGAATTCTGAGAAATGGATGACACACGATTATAGACATCCTGTGAACAAGAGCATGAGACATATGGAGGATTGCGACAACATAGATTTGATAATGAAACTTTTTGATGCAGTAGGCACCAATCAAACACTCCGTAGGGAGTGGAAGAGTAACCAGTCAGAGGAGTAAACTCTAAGTAATGAGCTCAACCTCCTAAGGTCATGCTAAACCCAAAATGTGGATTTCAAGTGGACTCAAAATTTTGTGCTTTGTTCAAAGGCGACACGACTGCTGCAAATATAAGATAATATTATTTTCCCACCCATATTTTTTTTTTCATAGGCAAATGAATGCTATGATACAATGGAGGAAACAAGTGTCACGAGTAGGAAACTAGTTCCAACTGTGGAACATACCTATGCTCATTGCAAGGAGGTGCATGCAAGATGTGGACACTCGGGGGAATGTTTCCTCTTAGGGTACAAGGTGTCAAGTTGCAAAGGATATAAATAAGGCTCTACTTGGCCGGTGATGCAAATTATATACATGATGAGCTAACGACTTGTCGGAAGTTATGACGACTTGTATGCAAATTGCGAGGGTGCTTGGAATTATACATGCACAGGATATGCATGATCATTCGATTTACAAACTTGGTTTGGCCATCTGTCTGGGGGTGGAAGGCCATGGATTTGGTGAGCTTGGTGTCCAACAGTGACCAGAGGCTCGACCAGAATGTGATGAAAAATAGACTGTCCCGATCTAAGACAATGGTTTGTGGGATTCCAAAATGTACCTAGACTCGTTCAAAGAAGAGCTTGGCAGTGGCTTCTGCTGTGATGCTCTTCTTGCAAGCAACCAGAATCACCATCTTAGAAAAGCGATCGAAAACCACAAAAACACAGTCATTTCCCCATTTGGTGGATAGGAGGCCTGACATGTAGTCCATTGAGATGGATTCCAATGGTTTGTTAGGAGTAGGAAGAGGGGTGTACATGCCATGTTTCTTAGTGGTTGGTTTGGCAATAGCGTAGGCAGTGCAAGACTTGATATACTTGCTGACCTCCTCTCGAAGTTTTGAACAATAGAAATGTTTTTGTAGCATCGCCACTGTCTTTTCAACGTCGAAGTGTCTGACCACCCAGCTGTAGTGGACTTCCCAGATCATCTTCGCTCACTCACTTGAGGGAACACATACATGGCCCATATGACACAACAACCCATCCTGAAGATGGAAATTATAGACAACTACCTTTGCACCCAACATTTGGTAGGTGGTGGCGAAGTCTGGGTCTGTCTCATAGAGTTGGGGCCATCCAGAGGTCTCATGTCCGTAGGAGTCTAGCACTGTGGTGAGTGCCACGACTGGTGGTTTGCTGAGGCAATCAACGACGTGGTTGGTGCTTCCTATTTTATACTTGATGTTGAGGTTGAATTGCTGCAAGTATGTGGACCACTTTTGATGGCGGTCATTTTGCAATTTTCCTTGTGTCTGCATGAAATGCAGTGGCTTATGATAAGTGTGGATGACTGTCTCCCTCCCAAGAATGTAATGTCTCCACTAGCGGCAGGCTTTCATAATGGAGTACATTTCTTTGTCATGAGTAGGGTACTTATGGACAACATATGATAGTGTCGCACTATGATAGGCCACAGGGTGGCTGTGCTGCGTGAGAACGACACCCATAGCATAGTGTGAAGCATCGGTCTCAATCTCAAAGGGTTGCTGTAGGTCTGGTAGTGAAAGTACTAGGGCTGAGCACAAGCACTACTTAAAATCATCGAACACTTGTTTTTGGGGCCGGCCCCACGCAAATTTTTCCTTACCACCACCCCTGGTTATTTGACTGAGGGCCCATGCAATATGGCAGAATTCCAACACTAACTTACAGTAGAAATTGGCAAGGCCCAAGAAGCTCCGAAGCTCAGTGAGTGTGTTTGGGACTGGCTAGTCACAGATGACTTGGATCTTGGCTAGATCCACATGTACGCCATGTTGATCAATGATGTAGCCTAAGTAATGTACCCTGTCCATGATGAAGGAGCAGTTTTCCAAGTTGGCGTATAGCTTGTTCTGTCGCAGGGTGTGCAAAACTTATTGAATATACTACAAGTGTTCGACCCAAGTCTTGCTGTAAATGAGAATGTCATCAAGATACACCACTACAAAAGTATTCGTGAATGGTTGCAGGATATTGTCCATCATCCTCATGAAAGTGGCTGGAGCATTTGTCAGACCAAAGGGCATGAAAAACCATTCAAAAAGGCCTTCCTTTGACTTGAAGGTGGCCTTCCATACATCTGTTTGTTCTATCAAGACCTGGTGGTATCCAGACTTCAGATCAATCTTACTGAAGTATTTTTCCCCCATGATTTGATCAAGGAGGTCGTTGATTCGGGGAATAGGGTACTGGTTTCTGACTATGATTTTATTCAGAGCCCAATAATCAATGCAAAGTCGCCAGGTTCCATCTTTCTTTTGTACCAGCACGATTGGGCTCCTGCAAGGTGATGAGCTAGGACGGATGTGCCCCTTGTGGAGCAATTCTTGGATCTGTCGCTTGATCTCCTCATTCTCTAACAGAGAGTGGCGATAGACTGGCCCATTGGGCAGTGATGCACCAGGTGTCAGATCGATGGGGTGCTTGACCTGACAGTGCAGAGGTACCCCAGTAGGTGAGGAGAAGATATCCAAGTATTCTTCCATGACCTTATCTACTTGCTTCTGCTGTGTGGAGAGGTCGGCCGCAGAGACCCTAGATGTGGCTATGATTTTTCTCTCATTCTGAGAGTGAATCATGAAGAAGACAAACTTCCCCATCTGAAATATGACCTCCCTACATTACTTAGCAGAGATCAAGGAAATAACACTAGGTGGGACAACCTCGGGTATCCTGTACAATTTTCTGTTCAAAGTAATAATAACACTACTAGGCCTAGACTCATATACAACATGACGTTTCCATAAATAAGGTTGGCCCAAAATAACATCACAAACTTTGAGAGGAGCAACATCACACAATACCTTGTCTTTGAAGGGTTTGATGCCGTACGACAGTCGACATTGTTGGGTGACTCATAGATCGCTTCCTTGGCGGAGCCATCCAATGGTGTAGGGTTGTGGGTGCGGTGTTGTCGGTAGGGCCATCCGCTTGAAGACCTCTACTGAGATGAGGTTCTTCTGGATACCACTATCAATGATGAAGTGTAGTGGGGTGCCTTTTAACCACATCTGTGAATGGAAGAGGCGCTCTCCTTCTTCTGGCTCGTCTGGTTCACCATGTTGGAGCTTGGTGGTAGCAACGGTGGAACTGGGTTCTACGTCAATGATCCATATTCCCCTTTCTAGTTCTGACTCAGAGTCAGAACCCACATCCGATTTAGAGGCTTTCAGTTCGATCACCAGTGTCTGCTTTGAGAGATAATCAACAGTGTTATGCTAAGGGCTCTTATGGAAGTCGCACCACTTCCCGGCATCTCTCTTTGTCTTTCCGGTGTCCTTCTTTGCTTCTGGCTTGGACTAGTTGTCCTGATACTATCCATATTTGCTATGTCCTTTGTTTTGTGGGTTGGGTCTGCCCTTTCCTGGATTTTGTTGTGAGGGGTTCCCCGACCCAAATTGTCGCGTCTTTGTTTGAGCTTCTGCTCGATTTTGACGACATATCAATACGCCGCACCCAAGGATGAGATGTCCATAAATTCCATTTCGATATGGATGTATCTATGTAGAGCACCGCGATACTTGAGCACCAGATGTCTCTCTGAATCTTTGATACCCAGATTGGTGCGCAAGGTATGGAAGATATTTGTGAAATCTGGCACTGCTTGGTCTCTTTCTTGCCGCAGTGTGGTCCATTTGGTATACAAGTCGTCATAACTTCCGACAGGGTAGTATTGTTCCTTAATAACATCCCTGAATGATTCCCAGGTGGCCGTGACTATAAATAATGAGGGTTCCTCTGTTTCCTTTTGCTCAAAGAAAGTTTCCCACCAATCTTTGACATGGGGAACGACTTTGAGGAGTAAAAAAGTAATCTTTTCTCTATTCGAAAAGTTATGGACAAAGAAATACCCTTTTAGTAGATTCAACCACTTGTCTACAACATCCGCGTCTATCTGACCTTCAAATATAGGAATATCGAAGTTTATTTGTACCTTGAAGCGGGCGGTGCCTTCGCTCGAATAAGATGCGTCGCCTGTTGGTAGTCGTCAAAGGATTTGCATGAAATTATCCATCATCTCATTCCTCTGTTGCCTGAGGGCTTCCTCAATCAATAGTTTGAAAGGATCTCTTGTCCTGTCATCTTTCTTTTCTCCTTCCATGAGAGGTCGCTTAGGTGTGTGAGAGCTTTTTTCCTCAAGAGAAACAAGCTCGAGACCCAAATCTTTGTACTCCGACCTCGTTAGGGACATGCATTAAGACGACAAGGAGCAGACCGCTTTGATACCACTGATCCGGATTTTATGTTCAGAACGAAATGACTACAGATTATTACCAGATGATTAACACAAAATAACAAAGATACAGTAAAATTGGTTTTCTATTCAATAAGGAAATAAACTGAAACTGTAAAATGCAGCGGAAAACAAGCTTGCTGGAATGGTGGCGGCTTATCTCTGAGAAGAGATGTGACAGTTGTGCTCATTCGCAAGAAGATGATTACAATGAGTCTCTCAAGGCCTTTTTACAATAAACAGGAGTTTAAAAAAACATAAACATCCAAAATCCTAACCCTAGGAGATGAAGCGCCAAAAGCCATGTGGGCCCCGTTTGGTTAAGTTAGTACATCAACTTCCCAGGGTCGTAACTTTTGCATACGATCTCCGTTTTAGGAATATGATAGCCCGTTGGAAAGATCTATCCGAGGAATATAATAGTTGAAAAAAATTGCATGACAAAATTTTACAACCGCAACATATCTCAAAAACGTCGTTTAGGGCCTCAAAAAGGCTCTGGAAGTTCAGGACCCGAAAAACTGCTAAAAATAGTAAATTATCAAAATTGCTAGAAAGTTGTTTTGAGCCAGTTGGAAAAGGTGGGTGGACACTGATATCCACCTATATCAAAGAGGGAACCAATAATAGGATAAATATTATAATCAAGAGAATGATATGCAATTACAACTTAACTCCAAAGAATGTCCTTTTTCATAAATGTAGTCCCCTGGGCCCGAAAAAGTATAAAACAATATCGAGTAGAACTCTTCTAGCCACTAGTGACTAGAGTATTCCTTTTTTGAAATTAGTCTACTTGGTCTAAAAAAGGGTTAAACTTACACCAAAAAACGTCCTTTCAAATCCATTTAACAAGTGTGAAAGAGACAAGTTCACTCAACAATATTTTCGATTTTGAGAGAGTTGGAAAAGAGCTTAAACAAGACTCAGTGGGAGTCCCATAGGTAAAGGTCAGAATGATTATGAGTAAGACTATGAGGTTCGAACACAAATTCATATTGGAACTATAAGGGACTCCCAGTCTTATGGAATAATCTCTGCAGGGGCACTAGATGGCACACAGGTTCTAACTAGGTCACCCATGTTTGGTAAGCCTCTACCATTCAATAATGACACTTCTAGTAGTAGTACAAGGGTTTTGTGCCATTAATGTTTGTTTCTGACCC
>ML821228.1:0-22915 GCA_009831015.1 Picea engelmannii
AGTAGCAGTTTTCAACAATATGTCCTATTCTACCACAGTTAAAGCATTTGAGAGGAGACTTACCTTTGTATCTTCCACTTCCCTTCTGGAACCTTCTTACAAAATTTGTTATTTCTTCATCAAGGTCGTTATCCTTGTCTTTTATATTCTTTATGGATTTAAAGGATGCTTCATTGTTTGGTTGGTCACATGCTGTACCTATTCTCATTTCATATGCTATAAGAGACCCATGTAATTCATCCATTGTCATTTTGGTCAAGTCCCTAGTTTCTTCAACGGCGGAGGCCTTAGCATCATACTTCAAGAGAAGTGATCTCAACACTTTTTGTACAACCAACGATTCATCGACCTCTTCACCTAATCCTTTGATAACATTAACAACTTCATCAACTCTAAGAAGATAGGTTGCAATATCTTCCTTTTCATTCATCTTCAAATTTTCAAATTCTTCTCTATGTCGTTGAATCTTGACCTGCTTAAATTTTGGATCACCTTCGTAGATACTCTTGAGTTTGTCCCATACCTCTTTAGCAATGCTACATCCCATCACTTTGCTAGCAATGGTTCGTGCCAATGTTGCTAGAATAACATGTCTGGCTTTTGAATTACAACTCATAAGCTTCTTCTCATTTGTATCAGTTGGAGCATTATTTGGGATTACATAGCCATTTACAACTGAGTACCAAATGTCTACTCCCAAATCTGTTAGGTGATTTTTCATTCTATCATTCCAGTATGCATAATTTCTTCCATCAAATTTTTGAATCCCATTTGAAATGTGCTCATGGTCATCCATCTCTACTCAGGATTTTCCTTCCAATGGTTAAACTGTTTTGAAGGCAACCTCCTCCAATACCAATTGTTGATACTTAGAACACATCACCAAAAGACTTCATTGTCCCTTAAAATCCGACCTTCTTTACTTCTGATTTCCTCTGAAATTCGACTTGTGTTACAAATGAATGTATAATGATATTTATTTATACCATTTTTCTCACCTTCTTTTAACATTAGGGTCGACCTGATACTTTCTTATTTTGTAATTATTTTCTTTAATTATGTTCAGGGCCTACATGTACTTCCTTATTCAATTCACTTTAGCATCTTCAAAAATTCATTTCTCCTCAACCATGAGGATCCACATGATGTGCCACCTACCACTAGAAACAACATAGTGTATACTATCCATCCATGGGTTTTGTTTCTGCATGTACATTGTCCTTCATGTCCAAATACCTTAATCAATTTTGTGGTACAAAACCAATGACTAGGGTTGACATCAATGAAAACAACCAATCTTCCAACAAGGGAGACTCGTTGCCTTTGGTATGAATTCATCTATGACCTGTATCTAAAAATCCCCAATTTTGGCTTTGGTGCCATCAAAAGTACTGGAAAAATCCCTAGCCACTTCTAAATTAAAACCATTAAATGATTTGATAAAACCCAGCTAACTGAACTAGGAAATCTTACCCATCATGTTTTCATGGGACAACAAGGTTTGCGTACCATTTGACTCTATCCTCACTACGGGAGCCATAAACTCAACAGGGATAAACCAGAATATATAAAAACAATTTTCATCAAGGGGAAAACGTTGTAATCGTAATTGACCAAGCCCATAAACAATGAATGAGGTTGAATGAACATAACTGACAATAAACAAACACTTGAGTATTTTAGAACACTCTACCATTATCTCCCAGTCCAAGTTCTTATTACCTCCAATAGACCAGAGAAAAAGGAGGTTCTAAGTAACAAACACATGAAACCCTCGCAACCTGCCACAAACTACTAACCAGATTTCAAGGACATTAACACCACGAAGAATAATAATTCATGTGACAACCAAATGGTCAAGCCATGTTAAGTGACCATTACTAAAATCGTTTCATGATATGACAATGGTGGGTGTCAAAAATTTACATCGAGACTGTTTAGAGAGGTAAGGTTTTAAATGAAACTCAATATCATTCATATCAATGATTTATCAATAGTTTTAAACAAGGTTTTAGTTCATGCTCGATACTTAAGTTCATAAATCATTTAAATCAAACCCATACCTCTTAAAATCGATCTTATTTTCTAAGAAGTGAGCCTTGCTTAGGTGTTTTAACATAATTCAAAGACTTTCAATTTAAAACATAGGTCAAGGATCTTCTTATTCAGACCTTAGATTAGTTAAATCAAACAAACAATAATATTTCATCCATGCAAAGGAATACTGTCACAAGAGTTCGATCAACGATTTGCACAAAAATAAGCTTCACTTTCATGCTTTACAGTCATGAAATTGAAGATAGAAAACGATCAATAAGTGACACAAACTTATTCACACGAAATGATAAAAATTCAAACAAGACAAATTAGCACTAAACAATCACATCTTTGTACAAAAAAAAAATTAGTCATTCTGACATATATACATATGAGGAAGTGAGTATAAAAATGATTTTGTATTTCAAATAAGAATGAAAAACAAGATGCTAGTTGCGAAATCAACAAATGGTGACTCACTGGGAGAAGAAGTTATCGTTGTCCTGTTGAAAACATCACATCATGAATACTAAAAGCATCATCTTGTCATATATACAAGTTTCCTTCGAGAGTTTCTCATTTGGTCTGTATAGTAATGATATTTGTTGATCCGGATTTTATAAGCAAAACAAAATGAATACATATTATTATTATTATTAACAAAGAAACACAAAGAACAATAACAAAGATATCATAAAACTGGCTTCTATTCAATAAGTAAATATGTTGAAACTGTTAAAATGCAGACTGAAACAAGATTGTTGGAATGGTTGATCCGGATAATTTTCGGCACGAAATGAGAGCGGAGATATAGCACATAAATATACAAATATATTCAAAGAGTGCCAATAATATAACATAGATATATTGGAAATATAAAAAGAGGCACAAATATACAGTAATACACAATTTTTATTAATGTGTAAAATGTACAGAACTGTAAAAATACAGAGTGAAAGACTCGCTAGAATGGTGGCATCTTATCTCTGAGAAGAGATGTGACGGCTACTCGCATTTGCAAGATGATGATTTTACAATGAGGCTCCAAAGTCCTTTTTATCATAAAGAATATCCAAAACCCTAACCTCGGAAGATGAAAAGCCAACAGTTTTGTAGACCCCATTTTGGGTAGTTTGGTGTATCAACTTCCTGGGGGCATAACTTTGGCATGCGATCTCCGTTTGGGGTGCACGATAGCTCGTTGGAAAGGTATCATAGAGGAGATTCATTTTGGGAGCTCAATCAGATCCTTTGGCTATGATTGAGAATATCGATCCCGAAAAACCTTCATTTAAGCCCTCAAAATGGCCTAGGAAATTAAAAATTGGTAAAAATAGTAAATTAAGTAAATTGCCAGAAAATTGTTTTGAACCAGTTGGAAAAGGTGGGTGTCAGTCGATATCCACCTAGATCAATGGTGGAAGTTTATCTCTGAGAAGAGATCTAATGATCACGCTCATTCGCAAGAAGATAGTTACAATGATTCTCTCCAAGCCGTTTTACAATAAACAGGAATGCCAAAAACCTAACCCTAGGATATGAAGTGCCAAAAGTCATGTGGGCCTCGTTAGAGTAAGTTAGTACATCAACTTCCTGAGGTCATAACTTTTGCATACGATCTTCATTTTAGGCGCACAATGGCCCATTGGAAAGGTCTATCCGAGGACTACACATGTTGGTGTCAGAACCTAACTCCATATATAGTCTAATTGTGGTGAGCCATAAAAACGTTGTTTAGGGACTCAAAATGACCCCGAAAGTTTCAGACCCAAAAACTAGAAAAAACTTCCAAAATGAGCCAGATGGAATAGGTGGGAGGCCACCGACATCCATATGGATCAATCCTCCCTCCTTAAGAATCAATGGTATCCATTTTGTTGAGATCTCCCATCATATGAGGAAATGTCTGCTAAATTTGGCCCCCAGTGAGCCACTTGCCTTAGTGAAAGAGGTTCACTGCTTTGAAAACTCGATAAAGTTGGATCTTCTGCTGGTGAGTTCCCTTGACCTATTTGTCCAAAATTTGATCCCTGGATTCCTTTTTCATGCAGTTTGGGTTGAGATATGTGGGTTTCAAATGTTATACTATCTCTGAGGTGTCCAATAATGGTGGGAAATATGGCCAAGGGAGAGATATGTTGAACACTAGGTGCAGACCAAGGAAAGGAGGAATGTTCAGCTCAAAATCATTGTCTCCCACAACCTTGGTGATGGTGTAAGGACCATAACAAAGTAAGGACCGATGGGGCCCTGTAAGGAATTCTTTCTGCAGTTGAAACCAAACTTTGTCTCCCACCTAAAGCTTATGTGGCACCCAGTGTTGATCATGGCGATGCTTATACTTGCCATTGGAATTCTATAAAATATACTGAACCTGTTGGCAGATGTGTTGGATCTCCTCAATGAACCAGGTGATAAGTCGGTCAGGGTCGACGCAAAGGGTAGTGCAATGTCCATGGGACCCAATGGTTGGAATCACAACCCCACCTGAAAGGATCTGTGGTCGGTTGAGCTATGTAGGGCTCAGTTGTAGCTATGATGAACATAGGAAAGAATATCATCCCATGTGTGGGGGTTCTTGGAATTGTACATGTGCAGGATATGCACGGTCATCCAATTAACGACCTTAGTTTGGCCATCTGTCTGGGGGTGGAAAGAAGTGGATTTGGTGAGCTTGGTGTCCAGTAGTGACTAGAGGCTCGACAAGAATGTGCTAAGGAATTGGTTGTCCCAATATGATACAATGGTTTAGGGGATTCCAAAATGTACCCATACTTTTTCAAAGAAGATCTTGGAAGTGGCATTTGCTGTGATGCTCTTCTTGCAGGGGGCTAGAATCGCCATTTTAGAAAAGTGATCAACAATGACAAAAACACAGTCATTTCCCCGCTTGGTCGATGGAAGGCCCGACATGTAGTCCATTGAAATGGATTCCCATGGCCTGTCAAGAGTAGGAAGAGGAGTGTACAGGCCATGTTTCTTAGTGGTCTCTTTAACAATAGTGTAGGCACTATAGGACCTGATATACTGGCTGACTTCTTATCGAAGTTTTCTCCAGTAGAAATGTTGTTGCAGTTGATAGCTCTAGAAGTCACCCTAAGGATGGAAATGAGGTGAGCCTAGAAACATTTGAACATGAGTGTGTAAACTTGTTTATATGTAGGTGGATTAACCAAAATAAAAAGAGATAAGAAGGCAACAAAATGTCTACAAGATGATTTCATTGGGCATGGAGTCAAAGAAACCTAAAGATTGAAGGCACTCAAGCTGTTTATCAGACAAAAGTTGTGCAAATAGAAGAATGGGGAAGAAAAAATCAAGTAGAAAGTTCGTCAAACGAAAGATCCTTTCTGTCAAATGAACTAATAAAGATACTTGAATAATACAATGATAAATAGGCAAGCTACAACAAAGGATCTGCTGCTCATAGATATATTAATCAATGACAAGATTTGATTCTCAAAAACTGCATTTTATTCAAGTAAGAAGAAATAAAAGGTATAAACAGACTGATAAAATAACTCTCATAGATCCTCAATGGAAAAGATTATTTTAGAACAATCAATCCTTCAGGGTTACATTCATGTATCCACAAAAATTTACCTCCTGAACATCTCTCAGGTCTTGGAGAAAACCCCTATCGGGTCTTTCAGAAACTAAACCCCTCCCTTTTTCATTACAGTCCATAGTTTAAATAGAATAATAGAAACATTATGTTTTCAATATCTCTAGAAAATAAAATGAATATCTAATGATTTCCCAAGAATTTGGGACTTCTCGATCCTCTTAAAATATAGAAATGCTTCTTTGACTGCAACTT
The DNA here is from genome assembly GCA_009831015.1 of Picea engelmannii. Lineage (NCBI taxonomy): Eukaryota > Viridiplantae > Streptophyta > Pinopsida > Pinales > Pinaceae > Picea > Picea engelmannii. The sequence goes on from ML821228.1 coordinate 5,858, forward strand.
TATTTAATTGAATCTCGGTTTTCTCTTCCTTAAAATCTGTAAATCATGCTTTTGATTATTTTTCAAGTGATATTTACCAAATCTAGAGATATTCTTCGGTGTTCTAGACTTGATCCTTGATCAAAAATCTCAAATGGTATTCCCTTTTGATGAAAATGTGACATTGGATTGTCTCCCTGATATCCTAGGACAAATATGGAAAATGTACCCTATTCATTGTCACACACCCACTACAGGGCATAGAATAAAAATAAAATTTCTCTTTCTTAGTTAGTCGAATCCTTCATCCATGGTCTCTAATCCTGGTCAATGGACCTTCAAAGTTCCCGAGCTGAAGCAACTCTTTGATTCCCTGCTGGAATCTCATGAAAAAATCCACAGGTACCTTAATATAACTCCGCCTATGTGACTAAGCACTAAGCATGAGCTCATTCCTCCACATGACCACTACTCGTGACCATAGAGCTTAATAAAAAGGTTCATCATGTTTCGTGATACCGGGAATCCCAATGTCAAGCGCCTCATTCCTATGAATCTTGAAAACCCGAAACAGACTAATGGGTGGTAAGCCCCTCCCCTATCTCGACCTCGTGTGACCACTACCCTGTGACCATGCTCTTATCTCAAATGGGTGCTTCTGGGAATCAACTTTCAGCTTTTCGGTGGCAAGGAACGCTTGTTCCTTCAATCCCCGAAACCCAAAATAGGGCTAAGGTGCTTGGCTCCTTCCCTTATCTCTGCTCACACAACCTTGCCCTGTGACCTAGGGATACTCCTCTGAGTCATTCGGATTTCACAATTTGGGAAATCGCGATGTAGTGCCCCTACTCCTTTCCTTTTCAAATCCTGGAAACCCAGTGACCTGATACCATCCAGATCTACGGTTTAGATCCTCCACTTGATCAACGACCCAGATTAAATCCTGGTATTCTACTTTTTGGGATTCTGGTGGGGTCTTCACTCCTATTTCCCCGATGACGAAAGACCCGGGGCTTCTGGATCTCTTCCATGCATCCTCCCCAATGGACGGTCCTTTTTGATCTAGATCTGATGGTCCAAATCTGTCATGACCCAACGATCATGATTCGTTGTCGGTGATTCCCGGTCAAGAGTCTGGGGAAGTATTCTCCTGTGATTTCCCGATGCCAAAAAGTCGACCAGCAACCACATGTCCCCTCTGATGGATGACTACGAGTTTTAGCCATGATCAATGATTGTGATCTTTTCGAGATGATCAACGGTCGTGCTCTTATCGCGAGTTTTCACTTCAAGATTTCGCTACGGTCTTCATCCTCATTTTCCCGATGTCCAAAACCTTGATGGATTTAGATCTTTGCCATGTGTCCTCTACAAATGGATGGTCCAGATCTGTTCTGGGGAATTTAATGGGTCTCTCTCTCTTTCTTATACGAGGGTTAACCTCATGCACCTTCTCTCGGATCCGATGGCTATCGGTCCTCGGTGCTAGATCTGACTGTCCAGATCAGATCTTTTCCCTCTGTCTTTTCTCTGAGTCTCTCATTTCAGAATTTTCCTTTGGGGACAACTTCCCCCTGTTCTTCGGACTCTCGGTAATCGATGTTTCAAATCCCTTTCTTCCCGTTGGAAGAAATCAACGGTTGATCGTTTCCCTTGATCGACGACTCTTATTCCTCCTGAAATTTGAGCGTTCAACAGTCCCGCTGTTAACCTCCTTCTAGGTTCGTTAGATCTGATGGTCATGAAAGACCTCAAATCCTCCGAAAGGATCTCATTCGTTCATCTTCCAAATGAAGGGATACTCCCTTTCGTTACTTGAACTTCTCGCTATCCTTCCTGAGCTTTGTCAGATATGAAGGACTTAAGAGTTTCGCGCTCTTTCTACTAGACTAAAACACCTAAAGGGATCTTTGACACAACTATTTCGCTTCTTCATCAAGTCTAGGACTTTAGGGGTTATGGGTTTCTGTTTTCCTCACCGAGAGCCTGTGCGTGTCTGCACTACCTCTACTGAGCTTAACAAACTCCAACCTCCAAGGGACTCAGACAATTAGGAAGGTTGGCATGCATACATGAAACTGTGTCCACGGTCGACGAACACATAGTTCATGACTCTGGCTTATGCCACCACAGGACACAAGTATCTATGCATATAAAACATATCCTAACCATATAATTTCTTACTAGCCTAATTATACAACCAAACATTAAAGAAATTGGTATAGTATATCCATTAAGAAATCATGCACAATTCCTGAAACACACACAGTATAACCAATTCCTACACAGTTGTAGCTAAATTACATAGGGTAGGAGATCACTTATCTATTACATATTTCTGCCAACCAACTGATTGTGGGTGTTCGTCCTTCCACCTGACTATAGGCTTAGAGGCATTCATTATTAGCACTCTGGCCACCCCCATGCCAAGCCATGATATCACCGGGGAGTTCTCACAGTTCTCAAGAGTGCTCCCTCTGTTCCAGCTTCTGCTCGAGTTCTATTCTCTGCAGTTCTCAGAGATTTCTCTCTATTATGGCCTCAACGAGGTTCATCAGATGCTCATGCTAGCATCAGACTCACAACCTTCTTATCATTCTCTCTAGGAGAGCTCCACGCATCTCCCTTACTAGCTTCTACTCGTGTATGGTCTCTCTTCTCCCATGTGTATCCCTCTTACCTTGGAAGGTTTGTCGACCTATCTTGTTCCTTCTATCAGAAGGAAGCTCCAGTCTGCAGGTCCCTATGGTACTTCAGGCTGACATCCCATGTTTCCATTCATGAGGGTGGTTGATTGTTCAACCACTAGTCCTTTCTTTATTAATTGCTTTCTCTCCTCTAGTGATATCATGGCCAGTACTTTCAAGGCTTCACCCCCACAGTCAGTTATTGGCAACTCAACAGTAACACATTTACATTATCCACACGCCTTAGCATGGTAATTTCTATTTTGTGATTAATTACAAGTTGGGGGAAACAGGGTGTTACAATTCCCTCCCCCTTAAAGGAATCACCATCCTCAGTGTTCTTTCTCAAAAACACTTGTCATGCCTTTGTTATGCAGCTGCTTTGGAAATCTCGGTTTTTCTTTGTCGATCAGGTGCTTTCTCAGACCCCTAGTCTTCGTCACCTGCCTTCAGTAATTCTTGGACAACAAGCATGTTAATCATAGTCTTATGTGAAAACATTGCATAAAAATTTCTAGAAAAAATTTCATAATCTTAGCACAACAATTATCTGTGTAGTTTGTGGATTTGTATCCACATGGTTGTTTTGTTATCCAGGCCCATTGCTTTCCTTGATATACCCATTGGGTGCATAATCCAAATCAATGATTTTCAATAACTATCAAAGTTTCATCTTCCTTGCGGTCACTCACTCTCCAGGCCTCGGCTGAGGCACCCCTTCACTGCTACACAGTCCCTCAGGTGATCCATTTTTCACAGAAAGAATTCTAGAGACTCTATTGAGTCTTACAGTCGAGTCATCCCTTAGAATTTCTTTGTTGAGGTGTCCCTCCGACTTGTGTTACCTCAATACAATATATTTCAGAAGATCTTGGCTTATCACGGGGTTCTCATGGCTCAGCAGTAGCCATTTCTAATGCTTTTCAACTTGACAGCCTTCCATCTCAACGAAAGTTGAGGACGAAGGTTACTCTCCTTCTCCTGGCACAAAAATATATAGGGACAAAGGTTACTCTCCTTCTCCCGACTTAGTCATAGATAGGGATGAAGGTTACTCTCCTTCTCCCAACTTAGTCTCTATTTCCTACAACCCTCCAAATCAACGAAAGTTAAGGACAAAGGTTACCCTCCTTCTCCTGGCACATAAATAGATAAGGATGAAGGTTACTCTCCTTCTCCCAACTCAGTCATAGATAGGGATGAAGGTTACTCTCCTTCTCCCGACTCAGTCTCTATTTCCTACAACCTTCCAAATCAACGAAAGTTAAGGACAAAGGTTACTCTCCTTCTCCTGGCACATAAATAGATAAGGACGAAGGTCACTCTCCTTCTCCTGGCACATAAATAGATAAGGACGAAGGTTACTCTCCTTCTCCTGACTCAGTCATAGATAGGGATGAAGGTTACTCTCCTTCTCCTAAGTCAGTCTCTATTTCCTACAATCAGAACATACCCCTTTCCATAGTTCTTCATCGAACCCGAGAGCTTAGTCTATCATTTCTGCACTCTTTGCAGATATTTTCCTTTCACCTATATCATAGGCATACAAAAATTCGTGAGACATTATCATAAATTTTAAATTCAGAATTTTATTGCAAATTTGTCACCTATAGATTTCTCATTCCACAATTTGTTTTCATCTTTGTTCCGCACAGGAACCAGATTCATAATTATGGGACTTTCCTTCCCATAACATTTTAGCTCAGCAGGAAATCGATCTTCCTTATGGGCTTACAACATTGCCATATCCAAGACTCTTTCTTCCTACAATCATTCCTCAACAAATCAAATTGTTAGTTATCATGCACATACATTTTTATCACACCTTTTCAACTTCATCACAATAATTTTAGAATTGTGCATACTAACAATCAAATTCAGTTTCTCAAATGGAAATATCATTCCTTGTAGTTTGTCTCAACAGGCAATCGGTCTTTCCTATGGGCTTACCTCACTGCCATATCCATGACCCTTTGCTTCCTGCAATTCATTCTTCAATCAGCCAAACAAATTGTTAGATTTTCCACGTACACACACACACATATATGTATATGTATATGTATATATATATATATATATGTATATGTATATATATATATATATATATATATATATATTCAAAACATAATTCAACATTTCAAAGGGTTTTAACAAATGTGCCAATATCCATGGCCACATTCATACCCAATGCACTCTTGCATTGTTATTTAAGTTTGTCACACTTTACGACCAGTTCTTCGCCATGGGGTGTTGGAATTTAACCAACCTTTTCCTCATATGGTTTATTTGTTTTTCTTTCATTCTTATAGCAATACCATACTGCCTGCTATAGGTTGATCACGATCCCAAATCAGTACACATGAACTCAAAAGTTTCACATGAATTCCTTTACACATTTCTTGATTGTCAATGCATTGATGACATATCAGTTCATGAATACTTCCAACGGTTACAAATAGTGTTTACTACCAGAGGTTCATACCTCCATCATTCATATTCTCCTTCCTGAGTCATATCTTACTTGGGTATCCAAGGCATACCACTGCCTTTCAAATCATGCATAACACTAACATAATAAAATATTTCAGAAGGGGTTCTTACCAAATCCCTTCATACCTTATGCCACATAGGCATGGATATCTTTATACCAGTTCTTGGCTGCTAGCACTCTCTCTCTGATATTATCCCATCAGTGGTGCTCCATGGGGATTTTTAAAATCCCTTCAATAATCGTTCAAGAAGAACCTTCTCATAGTCATTCTTTGATTGGGGTTGTTCATTATTGGAAACTGTCTTTCTCAACAGTTCCAATATTATTTCTCTCTACACATGATATACATCATAAGCACATTAGTCGTCATGCAAATTAAAATGCAAGTATCATATCATTTAAATTAATAAAATATTTTCAGGCATGTCCTAGCATATCTGTATGCACTTCATCACATTATCCCTAATGTTTCCACAAGTACAACATAAACAGATTTTTTGATTGTATCTTCGACAATACAATTCTTATCATTTATGGTGTCAAGACATTTTTATTTTTTTTGGTGCCCCATATTTCTCATCCAAGGGAAAACATAATACTCAGCAAGGAAAGAATTGAGAACTCTCCCCTTTTTCCAACTCTTCCTATACTGCCTGGGACTTTTCAGACCAGTTGAGTTTTCTCTAAGGTTTCACTGCCTTTTCTTAATCATGGTGTCAACCAAGCCTAATCAGTTAAACGTACTCATTTATTCATTTAATCATACTCAAGGGGTTTACTTTCCTTTTATCAACTATACCGGTTTCCACAACTGCTCTTTTAATCCTACGGCTCTGTTAAACAATTTAGGGTTCTTAGGGTGAGGAAAGTGTTCCTCCTTTTCTCCCCCTTTTACTTATGAAATCTACTTCTTATTGTGATCTTTCTGTTGTTTTCTTGAGCATCCATGGGTTAGGCTCATCCTAACTCTTAGGATACATCAGCATGTTTAAATAGAAAAAATCTTTTTCCCATAATGAATCATGAACCTGTGCATCATGCACATCATTACTCGGTCCTAAGAGTGGTTATCATTTAGTTGTTAGTCTTCCACCTACACATTTATTTTAAAATGTTATCCAGGATTCTTACATATATATAAGCTCGTAGCCCCCTGCTTAATTCTCAACAGTCATTAAGGTTGTGACTCTGTTCTTTTGATAGAGTCCTTACACAGTTTCTTCACAGGGAACTCCTTCAGCATGCAACTTCCTTATTGTATGTCCATCACTATCTGTGATGGACTTAGCCTTGAGTTAGTTCTAGTTGTTTACCAAATATTCTCCTTAAGGAATATAAACATGCATCTTTGTTAACTTATATCTATGATGTACTTAATCATTTTCATAATCCTAAGTCTGCATTTAGCTGCCATAGGTATAATTTACAGCCCACATTCATCTTTACTGTTAAGATTAGTCAACTCAGGATTGTTCACCATCCTTCTCATGTGATGATCAAATGCATAATCATGTGTCTCTTATTATGACAAGAGAGCATCTTTGCTCGTTTACTTTTTATCTAATTATATTAGTATTTCCTGAGGAGATGGGATACATTCCCCTCAGGCTATTATTTAGAACAGAACTTTCATGACTCCCCATAATGGAGCCAACTATGCATTCATAGTATTCATTTAATCTGGACAAGTGAAATGCTTGCCTCATGTTTCATTTATTGGGGAAATCATATCGTTCCTATAACTATACTCTTACATCATATGCATGCATTACTTGAACGTTTAATATCATTCATACCTTACTGGTATTAATATTAGGCTTCCTACTATGAAGCTTCACAATGCATTAAAATCATGCACTCAAGTATAATTAAACATAGTTAAGTATTCATCATACTAGCTCACGCCTTCTCCTCATGCGACCACCGGCGATGACCACGATCCGAACTAAAAGGTGCTTCACATTTCGCAATTTTGGGATTCCTGTTGGAAGGAACTCTGGTTCCTTGATTCTCGAAATCCAAAAACCCGAAAGACCAAGGCTAAGGTTTTCTCAGCTCTTTTATCCACATGACCCTTCATTTGGTACCTGGGTTCAACTCTTAGACACGCATTGGGATCCTATGTTTCGGTGAATCCGCGGACAAATCTCCACCGTTTCCCCAAAATTCTGATCCTTGAGGGTCTGGCAACCTGTATCCCACGATCCAGATCTCTCTACCAATCAACAGTCCTGATCAAATATTGGTTTTCCACGTTTCAGGATTCTGGCAAAGTCTTCACCTCCTAACTCTCGATTTTGAATCCCTGGAATATGTATGCATCAGATCAACGATCCACCACCTGTCTCGATCCAACGGCTCAGGTTGGATGTCAGGATTTAGTGACATGCGAGTCCTAAAAACTCTATCCATTGACTTCTAAACCTACAACTCCCGAAGATCCAATTACACCGTATCTACGGTTTAGGTCATCCACTAACCAACGACCCTGATGGAATAGGTGATTTACCTTGCGCGACTTTGGGAAAGTATTCGTTTCTATTTTCCCAATAGATGAAACCTCAAATCTCTAGATCAACGACTCTCATTGATCCCAATATAACAGATAATATTCCTCCTGAGCTTGTGAGTGATGAGAGGTTATAAGCCTTATCTTCTCCACTAATCTACTAGATCTAACGGTTCATGGAATTTTGGTATTCCTCCCTCCGAGAATTTCACCGTTTGTTCATATTTTCAATGATTTCCAGCCACAAACTTGGCATCAACTCTTCTGGAATTCAACCTCTGTGTTCAATCTTCGGAGCTTTCAAATTTTAACACAAGTTTGTTTCTTTACGCACTCCTTGCATTCTATATGCACACTCAACATACAAAATTTCCCCACTATCTTCAACTATTCACATTCAAGCTTTATTATCACTATTAATTAGCATATCCCTACTCTGATAAGAGTAGTTACCATTTTAACAAAGGGGTTAAAGAAATTCCTCTGCTGAAATTCAACAAGATTTCCCAAAATCACAGGTTCAATCTGCAGTCCTTCTCCTCAAGGAGTAAATGCAGATAACAACATCTCCTTACGTGACTTGTACATGAGCCCAAGCGGGCCAAGTGTTGTAACCATGCTTTGATACCATTTTGTCACACACCCACTATAGGGCATATAATAAAAATCAAATTTCTCTTTCTTAGTTAGTTGAATCCTTCATCCATGGTCTCTAATCCTAGTCAATGGACCTTCAAAGTTCTTGAGCTGAAGCAGCTCTTCAATTCCCTGCTGGAATCTCACGAAAAAATCCACAGGTCCCTTAATAGAACTCTACCTGCATGACTAAGCACCAAGCATGAGCTCCCTCCTCCACATGACCACTACTCATGACCACAGAGCTAAATCAAAAGGCATGTCGCATTCTGTGATATCGGGGATCCCAATGTCAAGCACCTTGTTCCTATGAATCTCAAAAACTAGAAAAGGGCTAACGGGTGGTAATCCCCTCCCCTATCTCGGCCTCATGTGACCACTACCCAATGATCACGCTCTTATCGCAAATGGGTGCTACTAGGAATCGACTTTCATCTTTTCGGTGGCAAGGAACCCTTGTCCCTTCAATCCCTGAAACCTGAAACAGGGCTAAGGTGCTTGGCTCCTTCCCTTATCTCCGCTCACACAACCTTTTCCTATGACCTAGGGCTACTCCTCCATGTCATTCGGATTTCGTAATTCAGGAAATCATGATGAAGTGCCCCTCCTCCTTTCCTTTTCAACTCCCCAAAACCTGGTGACCTGATACCATCTGGATCTATGGTCTAGATCCTCCACTTGATCAACGACCCAGATTAAATCCCGGCATTATACTTTTTGGGATTCTGGCGGGGTCTTCACTCCTATTTCCCCGATGACCAAATCCTTGGGGCTTCAGGATCTTTGCCACACGTCCTCCCCAATGGTCAGTCCTCGTTGATATAGATGTGACGGTCCAGATTTATCACGACCCAACGGTCATGATTCGTTGTTGGTCATTCCTAGTCAACAGTATAGGGAAGTCTTCTCCTGTGATTTCCCAGTGTCGAAATGCTGACTAGCAGCCACGTGTCCCCTCCGATGGATGGCTAGGACTTTATCCACAATCAACAGTTTTGATCTTTTTGGGATGATCAACGGTCGTGATCTTATCGCGAGTTTTCACTTTGTGATTTTCCTCCGGTCTTCATCCTCATTTTCTCGATGTCTAGAACCCTAATGGATTTAGATCTTTGCCATGTGTCCTCTAAAAATGGATGGTCTAGATCTGTTCTCGGGACTTTAACGAGTCTCTCTCTCTTTCTTATACGAGGGTTAACCTTGCACACATTCTCTCGAATTCGACGACTATTGTTCCTCGGCGCTAGATTTGATGATCCAGATCAAATCTTTTCCCTCCGTGTTTTCTCTGAGTCTCCCGTTTCAGAATTTTCCTTTGGAGACAACCTCCCCCTGTTCTTCGGACTTTTGGTAATCATTGTTTTGAATCCATTTCTTCCCATTGGAAGAAATCAACGGTCGATCATTTCTCTTGATCGACGACTCTTATTCCTCCTAAACTTTGAGCGTTCAATAGTCTCGCTATTAACCTCCTTGCAAATTCATTAGATCTAATGATCATGACATACCTCAGATCCTATGAAAGGATATCATCCATTCATCTTCCAAATGAAGGGATACTCCCTTTCGTTACTTGAACTTCTCTCTATCCTTCCTGAGCTTTGTCAGATATGAAGGACTTAAGAGCTTCACGCTCTTTCTCCTAGACTAAAACACCTAAAGGGATCTTCCGCACAACTATTGCCCTTCTTCATCAAGTCTAGGAATTTAGGGGTTCTGGGTTTCTATTTTCCTCATTGAGAGCCTGTGCGTGTCTGCACTACCTCTCCTTAGCTTAACAAACATCATCCTCCAAGGGAATCTGACAATTAGGAAGGTTGGCATGCATACATGAAATTGTGTCCATGGTCAACAAACACACAGTTCCTGACTCTGGCTTATGCCACCACAGGACACAAGTATTTATGCGTATAAAACATATCCTAACCATATAATTTCTTACTAGCCTAATTATACAACCAAACAATAAAGAAAGGGGTACAGTATATCCATTAAGAAATCATGCACAATTCCTGAAACATACATAGTATAACCAATTCCTACATAGTTATAGCTAAATTACACAGGGTAGGAGATTGCTTATCTATTACAGATTGTCACCAAACAACTGACTGTGGGTGTTTGTCCTTTCACCTGACAATAGGCTCAAAGGCATTCATTCTTAGCACTCTGGCCACCCCCGTGCCAAGCCATGATATTACCAGGGAGTTCTCACAGTCCTTAAGAGTGCTCCCTCTGTTCCATATTCTGCTCGAGTTCTATTCTCTACAGTTCTCAGAGATTTCTCTTTGTTATGGCCTCGGCGGGGTTCAGCAGATGCTCACCCCAGCATCAAACTCACAGCCTTCTGATCATGCTCTCCAGGAGAGCTACGCGCATCTCCACTACGAGCTTCCACTCCTTTCTGGACTCTCTTCTCCTGTGTGCATCCCAGTTACCTTGGAAGGTTTGCTGACCTATCATGTTCCTTCTGTTAGAAGGAAGCTCAGGTCTACAAGTCCTTGCGGTACTTTGGGCTGATAGCCCATGTTTCCATTCATGGGGGTGGTTGATTTTTCAACCACGAGTCCTTTTCTTTATTAACCGCTTTCTCTCCTCTAGTGATATCATGGCCAGTACTTTCAAGGCTTCACCCCCACAGTCATTTATTGGCAACTCAACAGTAATACATTTACATTATCCACATGCCTTAGCATGGTAATTCCTATTTTGTGATTAATTACAAGTTGGGGGAAACAGGGTCTTGCATTCATAGTTCAACATCAGGCAGAAGATCTACCATCTCTGATGTGGATTCGATTACCTTAAAATCCATATCTGATCTTTGGTTTGATGGCTCGATCCATTTAAATATGGAGATGATCTATTCAATGATTGATCCCCTTCCACCTATTGATTTATGCTTGGAAATCTAGAGCTAAATTAGGACATCTGTAAAATAATCTAACCACCCTTGAAATCGATACTTCGTTGAAGATAGAATCATTTTGATGCTCAAAGGGAAAACTTACACATCATTGTGGTGACCTCATCTCCAGAATTATCATTCCTACTTACTTAATTGGCACTAAAAATTATCATGCTCAAGAAAATTTCGTACCAAGTTCTTGAAAAATAACACAATTGAAATCAAGCATCTTTATCTACTTTTACCACAATTCGGTTGTTAGTGCTTAATTATTTTATATCACTGTTGGAAATTTCCAATATTCCAATTTCTTTAAACTTGTCTTCATGCAAAACAAAGGATGTAACTAAACTTGTTGATATGGAAAAATTAGATTTAGCAGACTTGAATCAATAAATTCCAAGGGATCCTGTAGATTCAATGTTTCAGGTCACCTGGAGTGGCTATCATCACATTTTCCAATATTTTCAAAATTGCTAAATCCCTGGCAACCCCTTGAGATTTGATTATTATAATCTTGTTTTTATATCCAATGGTCTTGTGCTTAGCCAAAACATTGAAGATATCATTGGCATCAAAGTTAAATCACATTCTGGATCTGGAATCAGGTAAGATACTAGAATGCTTCAGATTTTACCAACAAATTGTTATCCCTGGTGGATTCTGGATGCTTTTCCTCATCAAATCCTTATGACATTTGGACTCTAATCTTGAGCATTGGGTGATGACAACCCTTGGCATTGTGTTCTCATGTTGTTAATAACCACAATGCATGAACGTTAACTCTGTATTGTCCATGAAATTTGCATTTCAACTCTACACATTGAGGCAATCTCCATGGGCACTTAAAACCTTTAATTGAACTATGATTCAGGCTAGTCGATGCTTGTCTTCATGCATACTTGGATACTATGCCTCCTCGTGGCCTCTCATGCTTCTTCAAGTGGTATTCAATAAGTGTCATCTCCTTAAGACTTGAATTCAGTGGTTTCTTTCAAAATCAACATTATTTGTTTTGACATATGGATACTTTGCTCCCAATTTTTACCTGCTTTCTAGACCTCTACCACCTTGACATTCCTCCTTGTAGCACTTTTTGTTGATACTAGTTGTGAATTGTGCCTTGTGACTTGGCTCTCAATGATATTGATCTAGCCCTGGATTGGTACTTACTCGGATTCCATAATTTTCAATGTCAACAGCATCTTGAACTCAACTTCTTGCAATAATTTGAGTCTCTTATGGTGCAAGCAGACCTATATGATAACTTCACATGCAAAATTTGAAATATTACCTTATTAAATGATCATCAATATTGTTCCAAAACAACACCATCATTGATGAAATAGAAAACCATTATAATCCTTTTCAATAATGTAGTTGACAGAGCTCGGTGGTGTTCTCCTCGTGGCATGCATTTGGTGCTAAATGTTGGACACTTGTTTATTCATTTGACACTTTTGTTGTCAATGTGTGAAGCACAAACAATTCACCTTGTATCCTTGTGGTGTCATGTGTGTTATCAATTGAACATTTGCGTTGCCTCGTTCTATGATGCTGATACGTTTTATTTTCTTATACTGGGATATATCCCACATCCATCAAGTAAGCAATACGTATATTGTTTATATATGCTAATGATCCCAATGTAATTCAATGAGTTGTTTGGCATGATCTCGTGAGCTTGGCGTTGGGCGCTTGGTTTGAGTGTGGATTTATGTTTCATGTGATTGCTAACCCATGTGTTGAGTTGATGAGAGGTGTTGGATTATGGATTTAGACCTTCAATGCTTGATGGGATAATTTGGCCAGTGGGCCCAAAATTTTTTCCAATTAAAATAGTGACACCGTGAATAGACACCAGAGCCAGAATTTTCTAAAAGGAAACTATTTTATATGTTTGCCCCCAATTAAAATAGTGACACTGTGAATAGACACAAGAGCCAGAATTTTCTAAAAGGAAACTATTTTATATGTTTGCCCAAAAGAACCCTAGGGAATTTTTTTTCCAAACAATTACTTGCCCAATATCCATCACAGACCCAATACCATTTTAATTTAGCATATAACACAATAAGAAATCTAGGCTGTGCTACATAAACAACGTCTTTTATACAACGCTCATTTACAATTTAGCTCTCGATACTAACATTGGCTCCTTATGGGGATACCATACTCCCAACGAGCTGCCAAGAACATGCGGACCAATGTGCCTTCCTCATTGATGTACCTTAAACTTGCATCTTACAACTACAAACCAATTTTCCCGACATTGGATACTTTCTTCTTTGCAAACATCCACCATCCTGTGTTGTGCCTAATCCATGGGCTAGTGGAGTCTTATTACTGCAAACTGAAACAGGCTTAAAACTAAAAATATATATGCTCAAAACATGATCTTATTCCACCTATCCTAATTCTAAGCAAATGTACTACTACCAAATCAAGTAAAGGCATGCTTCCAATGAATCCATACAAGTATTTGACTAACTGGTGAAACTCTTGATCTGATTCTGACAAATAAAGAGACCCATAACATATTAAAGTGAAATTGAAAAGGGTAGAAAATCCAACCCTTGATGAACAAGAATAATTTGTCATTTGAAGTGCTCAAAAATTCCATATAATCAACAAAAGGATCATGAAAACTATATAAAAATACCTTTTCTTGATGTGTCAGTGGAAGATCAAAAGGTCTCTGCATACCCTGTTCCTCATGATAGTTGCCACTTTCAGCTGTCTGCAAATCTAAACATGGTTGCGGGTTGATTTCACTGCTACTTAATTCAATAAAATTTGATATAGGTATCATCTCTTCTTCATTTAAATACTCATAAAAAATAGGTGAGCTAAAAACATTTGAGTCTTGCAAAGAATAACAAACAACCTATTGATTTTTAAAAATATCTCCTATCACTTCATGATCAAATTCCTTTTGCACAAGACAATCACAAATTTCAAACTTCTCTTGAACAAAAAAATTTGAAATATTTTCTTCAAGTATAAACTCTTTCTCAATTTCTCTTTCAACAAGATCTTCACAGAGCTCATCATACAAGGAACACTCTACTATCTGATGACTATCAGTTTTAAACCTTTCACAACATTCTTCAAGAAGTGTGTCAAGAGAATAATACCTTTTACAATGATTGATGAATACTTCATGGAATTCCCTCAATGAAGATATGCTTGATGAAGGCAAGGACCRGTGCYACTTTCATCCATCACCCTCCAATGAATACATAAACATCTTCATACAAACATCCTCATGATGTTGTTCTAGCTGATCTATGTATACATGAAACTTTACGAGGTGATCTGAAGGATCATATTCCTTGCTTTCTTTGAAAYGTGGAAGGAAGTCTCCCCAAATATCCATAGTAGGAACAACATTAGGAAAGCCGATAATATCAATAAAATTCAAAGGCAAAAACCTCACATCCAAAATGGCTTTCATTTGATCATTTAATKCCATTCTAGATCTTCCCCAGTGGAGTCATTTATGAATTGTTGAACGGTGGAGTATCCATGGTGAAAAATATGCAGTCAATTGTGTTCCCTCTTCTTGTTCACCATCAAGAAGCGGATCTGATCATTTTCGTTCTTCCCAGGGAAGATGTCTTTGTCCCTTTGTCCCCAAAAATGGCACCAAAAATGTTATCTCTAGAAGTCACCCTCATACTGCAAATGAGGTAAACCTAGAAACATTTGAACATGGGTGTGTAAATTTGTTTATATGCAGGTGGATTAACCAAAATAACAAGAGAGAAGAAGTCAACAAACTATCTACAAGATAATTTCATTGGGCATGGAGTCAAAGAAACCTAAATATTGAAGGCACTCAAGCTGCTTATCAGACAAAAGTTGTGTAAATAGAAGAATGGGAAGAAAACATAAAGCAGAAATTTTATGAAACGAAATATGATTTCTATCAAATGAAATAATCAATATACTTGAATAATACAATGATAAATAGACAAGCTATAGCAAAGTCTCTGCTTCTCATAGATCTATTAATCAATGACAGAATTTTATTCTAAAAAACTGCATTTTATTCAAGTAAGAAGAAAGAAAAGGTATAAACAAATTGATAAACTAACTCTCATACATCCTCAATGGCAGAGATGCTTTCATAAACATCATGCCCTCAGGGTTACATTCATGTATCCACAAAAATTTTCCTCTTAACTTCTCTCGAGTCTTGGAGAAAACTCGTCTCGGGTCTTTCAGAAACTAAACCCCCTCCCTTTTTCATTACATTCCATAGTTTAAATAGAATAATATAAACATTTTGTTTTCAATCTCTCTAGAAAATAAAATGAATATCTAATGATTTGCCAAGAATTTGGGACTTCTCGATCCTCTTAAAATATGGAAATGCTTCTTTGACTGCAACTTTATTTCCTTGAATCTAGGTTTGCTCTTCCTTAAAATATGCAAATCATGCTTTCCATTATTTTTCAAGTGAGCTTTACCAAATATAGAGATATTATTTGAGCTTTACCAAATATAGAGATATTATTCGGTGCGGTGTTGTAGACTTGATCCTTGATCAAAAATCTTGAATGGTATTCTCTTTTG
This sequence comes from Picea engelmannii, assembly GCA_009831015.1. Taxonomy (NCBI): domain Eukaryota; kingdom Viridiplantae; phylum Streptophyta; class Pinopsida; order Pinales; family Pinaceae; genus Picea; species Picea engelmannii. The sequence goes on from ML821228.1 coordinate 21,649, forward strand.
CTGAAAATGTGACATTGGATTGTATCCCTGATATCCTAGGACAAATCTGGAAAATGTACCCTATTCATAGCTGAAAATCAGGCACAAGATCTGCCAGCTCTGATGTGGATTCGATTGCTTTAAAATCCATATCTGATATTTGGTTTGTTGGCTCGATCCCTTTAAATCAGGAGATGATCTATTCAACGACTAATCCCCTTCCACCTATTTATTTATGCCTGGAAATCTGGAGCTAAATTACGACATCTGTAAAATCATCTAACCACCCTTGAAATCGACACTTCGTTCAAGATAGAAACTTTTTTATGCTCGAAGGGTAAACTTACACATCGTTGTGGTGACCTCATCTCAAAAATTAGCATTCCTTCTTACTTAACTGACACTAAAAATCATCATGCTCAAGAAAATTTGTACCAAGTTCTTGAAAAATAACGCAATTGAAATAGAGCATCTTTATGTACTTTTACCACTATTCGATTATTAATGCTTAATTATTTTATACCACTGTCTGAAATTTCCAATATTCCAATTTCTTTAAGCTTGTATTCATGAAGAACAGAGGATGTAACTAAACTTGTTGATCTGGAAAAATTAGATTTAGAAGACTTGAATCAATAAATTCCAAGGGATCCTGCAGAGTTAATGTTTCAGGAAACCTGGAGTGACTATCATCAAATTTTCCATTCTTTTCAAAATTGCTAAAACCCTGACAACTCCTTGACATTTGGTTATTATAATCTTGTTTTTCTATCCAGTGGTCTTGTGCTTAGCTGAAACATTGAAGTTATCATTGGCATCCAAGTTAAAGCAGCACGTTGTGCATCTGGAAAGCTTCAAACTTTTCCAACAAATTGTTATCCTTGTTCGATTCTCGATGCTTTGCCTCATCAAATCCTTATGAAATTTGGACTCTGAGCTCGAGCACTGCGTGATGACAACCCTTGGCACTGTGCTCTCATGTGGTTAATAACCACAACGCCTGAACATTCACTCTGTATTCTCCATGAAATTTGGCGTTCAAATCTACACATTCAGGCAATCTCCATGGGCATGTAAAAACTTTAATTGAACTATGATTCAGGCTATCCAATGCTTGTCTTCATGCGCACTTGGATACTATGCCTCCTCGTGGCCTCTCATGCTGCTTCAAGTGGTATTCAATGAGTTTCTTCTCCTTAAGACTTGAATTTAGTGGTTGCTTTAAAAATCAGCGTGATCTATTTTGACATCTGGATACTTTGCTCCCAATTTTTACCTGCTTTCTAGA
>ML821228.1:33509-67915 GCA_009831015.1 Picea engelmannii
TCAACATTACACTTTAGTTCTAAAATAGAACTAGACTTAAGACTTCAGTTACAACTCAGCATTACACTTTAGTTCTAAAATAGAACTAGACTTAAGACTTCAGTGACAACTCAACATTACACTTTAGTTCTAAAATAGAACTAGACTTAAAATTTTAGATACAACTCGACTCTTTACAAGGCAATTCAAAATTCTCTTCATGGGGGAATAATGTTACACGTGCCAACACACTAGATCAATACATTTATATCATTTGCAATATTAGGAATATCATTTATTTCTAGCTCATATGAATTTTATATTCAACCTAACTTTTGCTAGATGCCTTGAATTTTGCTCATGGATCACAAGGCTTCACTAGGCTCACAGAGGTTGTACGTTCCCCCTGACTTTTGCACTAGTCTATCTATGCTCACAGAGGTTGTACATTCACCCTGACTTTTTCACTAGAATTTCTATGCTCACAGAGAATGTACGTTCCCCTTGACTTTTGCATTAGACTCACACAACATCTCGTTCATCTTGACTTTTGGTTTGACTCACAGAGGTTGCACGTTCCCCCTGGCTTTTGTCAATACCTCACAAGACTGGTTGATTCTCCAAATCTCCTTGGCTAGCCTCAAGGTGGCCCATATGGCCTCTCATTAGAGAATGGTTGTCGACGCTACCAAATTTAACATAGTGAGTACATGTATTTCACACTAAAATGGTGAAGTGTGCACATTCTAGGATACTACATGCAACAAACTTAAGTGTGCGTGATTTTGAGGCTAGGGAGCCTTTGTGTATATGTTTTGTTTTATAGACTAGTGAGCCAGTTATTATAAGCTAGGAGGCTTATGCTTTGAATTAGGCTAGAGAGCCTAAATGCTAAAGGCCACTAAGCCTATTTTTGTATATGTCTAATCATTAATATAATACATCGTCGCATGTAGACCGTCTGTGATAAATGATTATGGGGGACTAATCTTCACTAGTTAGAGAAAGAGGGGGATAAACATTGAGGAAAAGGGTTAATCTAGAGAGCTTAAGCCAAAAATGAATATTATATTAATATTCCTTAAAATATAAAGTATGGATAATTATTTTATCCTAAGTTCTAAGGATGGGGACAAGTGGACCAAAGTAGCTCTCAACATGACAAGTGTCAAGTTGGGAAAATGCATACATATAGCTTGGACTTAGTGCATTTGGGGGGGATGTCATTCATTCCATCATCATTCACTCATTCATTCAGTTGTCCTTCGTACTTTCATGTACCTACATCCATACTTGTACCCATATTTGTACCTATACATGTATCTGTACCTGGTTAGCTAGGGAATTGGACTGAAGAAGTAGGTTGTTAGGACCAGGTGACCTTGAAGAGGCAAGTTGTCAGGCCTGTGAGAAATTTCTCTTTAGGTGAGAGAATTACTGGGAATTGATTCTCAAAGGTGCTAAACTGCAACTACAAGGCTTTGATACTTCCTATCCGGCATATTGTTGAAACCATGGAAGGGAAGTGGGGCATCCAAGGGACTGTTGAGCAGAGAAGGGTCACACTTTCTGGGGTGGGACATGCATGTGGGGAATGAGGGACTTGAGGTTGTTTGTTTGATTTGGCACATGTGATGAAGTCTTTTCTGTTGTCTAAGATATGTCAGCTTAGTTAGGAATCCTTTTACCTGGGTGAAGTTTAGCCCCATCTATGGGGTGACCCACTACTGAGAGTGATGAGGAGTGTGGTCTAAGGCTGGGAGGTTTGTGGAAGGTTTGCACATAGTTGGTGATATTTTTACCAAGATAAGTGTCAATTGTTTGTTAAATTACATGCTCCATTATTATTTATGTGTTTATTTTTATGGTTTTTTCCTTTGTATGGTTTATATATGTCTTTATATTTATGGTTATTTCCTATCTATGTTGCATGTATATGTTTACATTTATTTCCATATGAATCTGTGCATTTACAGAATGTATTTTTCTATTTTAAGTTTTATATATAAAGTTCTGCATGAGTTTCTGTGTGTATATGTCTTAATTTGCATACAGTTCGAAAATGTTTACGTGGCATAGCCCAGTTGAATGCTGGGGATGGATTTTCGGTGGAATGACCCGACCTGGGTGGCTAGGTATGTTACAATATGGTATCAAAGTTCTAGTTTTCAACACTGAGCCTGGATGCATCGAGAAAGTTGAGTTGAAACGAAATTTCATAGAGGATTGATTTCTAAGTGGCCAAATTTCAAGTTACTGAGCATCCATGGTAAAAATTAGAAGCAATTGTGTGGAATTGGGAAAAGGCCCCAATTTATGTTGTTAAATTCATCGAAAAATTGAGAAATTTGGCCAAGTAGTGAGATATTCTTAATTTAATATATGTTCTAGCGAATTTAGACATGGAATTGGTCGAATTTGAAGTTACAGGGAAGCCATGACAGATGGAGCGAGATTTTTTTATTAAAATTCTGAATTTGTGAATTGAGTTTGGGAAAAAATCATTCCAAGAATGTTAACCAACATTGCTTTATTGTTGTAGAAATTGAATTGGTGTTATTAGGGTGAAATTGAATAAATTTCATAGTTGTAGAATGTCTATGGCGAAAATTGGGAAAAAGTTAGGAAAAAGCCCCAATTTCTCTAGCGGAATTCACGAGATCTTGATGCACATAAAAATGAATGTGTGCAGGTGAGAGCACTAAAAATGCATGATGCGTAGTGAAAAGCTTGCCATATGCAGAAAAATATTGGCGATGCACAGTGCAAAGAGGCATTGCATGGAAAATATTGGTGTGTGGGTGTGCGCACTTAAAATTTGGCATTGGGCAGTGCAGAGTGGTAATGCACGGAAAATATTGGCACACATGTGTGCACACTTAGTTTTGGCACTGCAGGATGCAGTGTAGTAATGCGTGGAAAATTTTGGTGTGCAGGTGTGCACACAAAATTTATCATTGCGTGGTGCGGATTGAGTGGCACATGCATAATACTAGCGCGCACGATGTGAGCACACATAATAATGGCGTGTGTGGTGTGCACAGTATTGATAGAGCGTAGAGGAGTTTTGTTGGTTTGCGTGCAATGTGGGTATATGTTGTCGCGCGACAATTTAATGAAGGGTGCGCGTGGAGTTCTCGTCTGCGGTGGGGGTGTACTAAATTTCGACATGGTTCAATTCACTGATTACAATGCATGCATACTATTAGTGCGAGACAAAAAAAAAATTGTGCGCAACAAGTATTATTACAAGAACCAAAATTGTGCATGGTGGATATTGGAGTGTGACACAAAAGTAGTGTGCACCAGTTATTGGTGCGACAAAGAAGTGATCCACATCAGTTATAGGTGCACGAAGCATGTGCTACCTTATAGTGTTGTTGAGCATGATAAATATCTGTGTACAGGTTCAAATTTATGTGCACAAAGTCATTTGGATGGTCTACAACAGTAGAAAACCAGTGAATTACTGCGACATTTTATACTGTTTGAAGGTCATGTTTTTGTAGCGCATTTTTGAGCCCCTAAACATCATTTTTAGCTACTAAAAAACCCCGAGAACAGAGTGTACGAAAGTACCAAGGTACACTTTGTCTCTGCAGATCAAATGAAAGAGTTCAGAGAGAGATTTCTAATGGTGTAAATCGTTCGTCAAACGAAGCTTTTATGAGGAAGTTACAGGACAAATAGTGGAGGGTAAATTTTAAGACCCAACTAACTTCGAAGGGCCATAACTTTCTAGTCTAGAATTATATTGAGGCATAGAAGAAGTTTATCGAAATATATTGAACCATAGAAGACATTCCTAGATCTGAATTAAATTTTGGGGCATGCTAAAAATGTTTAAGATGGAAAATAAGGTACCTGTAACATTCCAGATCAAAAACACTAATTGGCGTAGAACTTCAATAGGCTGTACCTAGCAGCCCGAAACATAGAAAGAGGTGAAACTTGGATAGACTATCCAAAATATGTACATTAATAAACCCAATTGAGCGCCTACTAAAAATATAATGGAGTAGGTGCATAAATGCATAATTACAATGCAAAATTGCACCAAGTTGAAGAGTGAACAAACAAATTAAGGGAAAATTTTCAAATACCATAACTTTTTGCTCAACACTCAAAATTTAGCATGGAATTTGTTAGCACCACCATTTTTCTTTTCAATTAGAGTCAATTTTAGTTGAGTTATGGCCCATGTGTCAAAACATTTGAGGTTAGGTATGTAACAACAAAGGGGTCGAAGTCAGCAGGTGGTCAGTGGGCCCTCCACGTTGGGAAGGGATGTCAGAGTCCAAACATGCATAAATTGGTACGAGTATGTTCCCAAAGAGTCGAGTCCTATCAAAAAGGGAGCATCTACATGCCCCAGTTCTAGGCAATTTGTTAATAACAAGTCACATCGGCAAGTGTTGTAAGCATTATCGGCTCATTATGAAGGTTGGAAGAATGAAAAATCATGACGTTCGTATCATGTATGTTCTGCAACTCTTATCAGTTGTAGTCTACATGCGTAGATGTGTTATGGAAAATCTGCAATTCATTTGGAAATATCCATTCGCCATGAATTTAGTGCTCCTTGGCACGTTTCTTCCTCCCGCGTGCTCTGTTCTAAATTCCAGATGCTCTACATGCATTCTATTTGCAAATAAGGTTTATGCATTGTTTGTAATCTCTTCTCGCAAGCCCGGGGTGATCAAATTCTCTGTCTTGGGCCTTTTCCAGATCCACCGTGCACAAGACAAGTATGGTTGCACCATGGAAACTTGCAAAAACATAAGAAAGGGCGCATAAAGTGGAAAAAGTTCCAAGCTTGAGCCCCGAAGTGACTGGGATTCATTCTCACTCACAACAAGCACCCCTAAGGATCCAAAGGGAGTTTTACCTTTTCCCGCGGAAGCAAGGATATCACACCGCTCAGAGCCTAGAGTGGAAGAAGTTGCGCAAGAAGGAAAGAAGTTGGAAGCCTTATCTCCCCAACAAAATATACCCCAGAGAAGGGTCAGGAGAAGGAAGAACAAGGAAGATGGGAAAATCCAGGTCCCAAAGAAGCTGCGTGCAAAATCGGTTGTCGGAAAATTACTTATGCGTGTTATTCGGCTAGAGCCTATTGAATTTACAAGATGAGGAAGCTGGAGCAGAACAAGGAGGACATATGCCACGAGCACTAATGTTCTAGAGCCATCTCAGTAGCTGAAGCATGCGCAACTCACTATCACCGAACTTTACCAGGAAAACAAGGAACTGAGACAATAGTTAGAAGCAAAGACCCTTGAAGTGTCAGCATCATAATTCTATGAAGGAAACATGACATGGCTCAAAGGAAAACTCAGAGAGGCACAAAATACAATCGTACAACTGCACGAAACACAACGACTGTCAGAAGAAACGAATGTCAAGCATTTCAAAGAATTTGAAGAAACCGAAGAGAGAGTTTGCGCAACTCATACCATCATGTAGAAGAAGCATGATTATCTGAGTTCTTTCTTGTATCATCAAGCGGAGCACATTTCTTGACAATTTTGAAGGAGGCATCTCCCTTAAACCATTTTTTTGTTTTGATAACAGTCAGCAACCACTCGTCGTGCACGCACCCTAGCAAAGAAGCACTCGGCAGAAACCAAGGTTGTTACAGTAGATGGAAGGATCTTGTGAATAATTGATCATTCAGATACCTTGTCAAAGGAAGGCTTTGACACATCACTCTCCCCATGCTGAGACCTTACTGATAACTAAATCCCCATTGTGGAATACAATAGTCATGATGCGAGCCGCCCAAGTGGCACCCTTGCCTATATATTTTATCTTTTCAATGTAAGCTAGGTTGGTTGGCAAGATTAGTATAGACAACGTCTATTGAATGTAATTTGTGTTAGATTGAAACTTAATGCAAAAGTCTTGTAGATTTGATGAAAAGATTCTAATTGTAGCAGTTCGATGTATTGTTTCCTTTCTTTGTGTATGTGCTACATGTTTTCTTTATTCATATCTTTTTTTGTCTGAATCAGAATGAATTTTTGAACCTGAGATTCGCCGCACAAAACCCCTTGTTTAGGCGATTTAGACAAAATGTATTTCCTCTAAAGTTAACTCTGAATTTGTCCTCAGCGGTTCTCTGAGTTTCTTCCTGTGTTTTCTCCTCGCTACACACAATGATTTGAAACTAAAGACTGTTGCTCGCTTAGCCTTTATCCTCTCAACTTTAGTCACTGATTCATTTGTTTCTATCATTTTCTTGAATCGACTCCATAGCCCGAGGTCTTTCTATCTTACCCCAATGAAACCAACACTTATTATGAAAAGGTGTTAAATCTAGCCAACAACTTTAAATCCATATTCCGCGTTGAGACAATGTCTCCCAAGAGAGCCCTCTCTAGATCTGAAAGACTAGTTTTGGGTCTCAAAGTTGGTTGAAAAGTTACCTATGTTGTCTGTTTATTAGCCAAACAGATTTACAGAGTGCTAACAGAAAAAGGCGTTGGAAAGGTCTTGGAAAATAGAATATAATTATTCACCCATAAAATTGATCTGGGTATTCAATTTTCAAGAAATCATAAGAAATAATTTTGATGCATTATTGAACAAGAATGGTTCATATTTTCATGAAATTGTTGAAACAATTATCTTGACAAAGTTCTGTTGGCTGTACATTTTGTAGATTTAAGAACAAATAGATCATATAAGGATCAACACAGAGTGCAGAGAAATGGAATATGCATAGGGGTCCTATAGCTAGAAAGATGAGATCAGAGGGATGGATGTCCATATGGGCATTTAAGGAATAAACTCCAATGGACATGGAGAAGGAAGGGATGAAAACATGAATATGGTAGAGACCATTAAAAATTTGCAAAAGGATGGCCAAATCCATAAAGTTGATAATGAAATCCTTATGATATTCGAGGAACAATAGGAGGACTTCAACATGAAGTTAATGCAGATCTTGAACATAATAGAAAATAAATTGGATAAGGAGAGTGGCTCAAGCAAATTAGGAAGTCACCGGTCTCCTGATGAGAAAATAAAAACAAGAAGTGTTAGCAGACATCACCATCACTCCCTGAGGCATTTCAATAAGAGATAACATAGCAGCTCAAGTCCATCCCCTGTCAAGAAGCATAAGAGGTCTGGGGTAGATGAGCTACGAGGAGAAAAAAAAAATCAAACCTCCTACATTTGATGGTGAGCACAAGAAGGATGGAGATTCAGAGACATGGTTTTTGAGCATGAGGAAGTATTTTCAATTGCATACTTATTCTTCTCATCGAGAAGAAGAATTTCCATCTATCAACTCAAGGGAAAGGTTCCCATGTGGTGGGATCAACTTGTGTAGGCACAACACATTAAAGAGAAAAAAATTGATTGGAGGGAATTCAAGAAGTATTTTGAAAATAAATACTTGACTAAGAGATACTATGATAAGAAAATGAAAGAGTTCTTTGAACTCAAGCTTGGGAATATGACCATATATTAATATGAAAGAAGGTTTTTAGAACTGCTAAAGTATGTTTCTTTAATCAATGATGAGACAGTTAAGATTCAGAGGTATTTGAGTGGATTTCCATCATTCATCAGTGAAAAAATACAATATGATGATCCCAAAACATTGGAGGAGACCATAAGGCAAGCTAAATTCCTATATGATCAGCAAAAAGCAAGGCCAATTTTCCAAAAAGATTGCAAAGACAAGAAGAAATTCAAGAGGGATCAGAGGAAGAAGGGAACTAAGCCACCATTCTTCAGAAATAATCCTCAGGAACATCCAACTTCTAAAGAACCCATAATGATTGAGAAAGGAGGTCAAAGGCCAAGGAAGCCACCTATTAAATGTTGGGGTTGTAAAGGAGATCATATGTTTAGAGATTTTCCTCACAGAGGTGAAAAAGTGAGAATTGTTCAGAATGTAAAGCAAGCCAAAATAGTCGAGGACATGGGCAGAAATGAACCAAGGATCTATGTAGCCCTAGAAAACAAACAAGAAAAGTATCAACCACATATGATTGAAGTGGAAGGTATGATCAACAGCCAAACCATTGCTATTTTAATTGATTAAGGAGCTATTCATAGTTATATAGATCCTAAGATGGTGGAAAGTTTGTGTTTTCCAAGAAGAAAGCATGGAAAATCTTGGTTGGTGTAGCTAGCTACTTGTGCCAAAAGAAAAGTTAATGATATGGTTAAGTCATGTCTTATGAACATGAATGTATTGAACACGAGGGAAGATTTGAACATCTTTCCTTTAGGTTCCTTTGATTGTCTAATTGGGATGGATTGGTTGGACCAACATCATGTTATCCTAGACTGTCATTATAGGGCATTTACATGCTTGGATGAGGAAGGGAGCCTAAGGACAATGTAGGGAATTCTAAGGGCAGTAACCATCAGAGAAATTTTAGCATTTCATCTGAAGAAATGTTACAGAAAAGGGTGTCAAATATTTGCAGCACATATGGAAGAGACACCTAAAGAGAAGGTGTCAAATATTAAAGATTATGCAGTTCTAAAAGAGTTTGAATATGTGTTTAAGGAAATATCAGGATTACCCCCTAAAAGAGGCATTGATTTCTCCATAAATTTGATTCCTGGAGCAGCTCTAATATCCAAGGCTCCCTACATGATGAGTACACCAGAATTGAAGGAGTTGAAAATGCAACTTGAAGAGCTCCTAAAGAAGGGGTATATACACCCAAGTGTGTCACCTTGGGGTGCCCCCATTTTATTTGTGAAGAAGAAAGATGGGACATTAAAACTTTACATTGAATTTAGGAAGTTGAACAAGGTAACTGTGAAGAATAAGTATCCTTTGCAAAGGATCAATGACCTCTTTGATCAGTTGAAAGATGAAAAAATATTCTCCAAGATTGATCTCAGGTTGGGTTATCATCAAGTAAGAATTGAGGAAGAAGACATCATAAATACTTCTTTCAAAATGAGGTATGGTCATTATGAGTTCACAGTGGTTCCATTTGGGTTATCAAATACACCAGCTGTCTTTATGTGTCTAATGAATGGTATTTTCAACGAATAATTAGATAAGTTTGTCATTGTATTTTTTTATGACATTCTTATATATTATAAGTTAGAGGAAGAGCATGAAAAACACTTGAGGATGGTATTACAAGTATTAAGAAAGCATCAGTTGTATGCTAAATTGAACAAGTGCTCATTTTATCAAAAGTAAATTCATTATTTGGGACATATCATTTCAGAGGATGGGATAGCGGTGGATCCTGAGAAGATAGAAGCCATTAGAGGATGGTCAACACCAAATAATGTGACATAGTTCAAATCGTTCATGGGCCTTGCATGCTACTATAGGAGATTTATTGAAGGATTTTCAAAGATTGCACACCCAATCACTTCCTTGCAAAAGAAGTGTGTGAAGTTTCAATGGACATTGGATTGTGAAAAGAGTTTCCAACACTTGAAGTGATTATTAGCAAGTACTAAAAATTTAAGGATTGTAGATCCAAATGAAGACTTCATTTGGATCTGCAATCATCCATGTAAAGGACTTGGTAGAGTCCTCAGTCAAAATGGGTTTGTTGTATGTTATGAATCAAGGAAGTTGAAGGTTCATGAGAGACACTATGCCACTCATGATTTGGAGTTGGCATCCATAGTGCATGCCTTGAGGAAGTGGAGGCACTACCTCATGGGGAAAGGGTTTGAGCTAAGGATAGACCATAATGGTATGAAATATTTATTTGATCAACCAACTCTAAATGCTAGGAAAATCAGATGGTTGGAATTTCTCAGTGAATATAACTTTGATATAAAGCATATCAAGGGGAAAGAGAACAAAGTGGTTGATGAACTCAACATAAGAGTGCATGATTTGCATGCTACAACCATTATCATGTACCAATCATATTTGAAAGACAAAATTTTGGAGGCGGCAAAATCAAATTTGCAATAGAAGGAATTAGTGGAAAAATTACAGCAAGGTATTTTGCAACAAAAAATTGAAGACTATCAGCTAGAAAATGATGAAATTCTCATGTACAAAGGGCCATAATTACTCAAGGAAGTGGAAAAGAAAATGTTGGAAATTAAATAGAATTTAAAGGCTGCCCAAGATAGGAACAAAAGTTATGCTGACAAGGGTAGAACTCATAGGGAGTTTAAAGTGGGTGATCATGTATTCTTGAAGGTTAAGGCCAACAAAAGTTCCTTGAAGTTGGGAAACTATTCCAAGTTGGCAGCTAGATATTGTGGACCATTTGAAATCCTAGAAAGGATTGGTCCAGTAGCTTACATGATTGCATTTCCTACATCTATGTCTGTTCATAATGCATTCCATGTATCATTTTTCAAGAATTATATATTTGATGCTAATCATGTAATTGATTGGAATGTGATTCAGGTAGAGCAATAAGGCACTATTCAAGTGCATCTGGTACACATTATGGATCAAAAAATAAAACAACTCTAGAATCAATCCATATGGCTTGTAAAGGTCGAATGGACCTGGTACAGTCCAATGGATGTTAGTTGGGAGCATGAGGATGCAATTCTGGCAGAATACCTGCATCTTTTTGAAGATTTTGGAAATCTTGTTGATATGTGTACATAATGCACTAAGGATAGTGGATAAATCATGGAAGGGGATTGTAATACCCCTAGGCCGAACCCAATTGTAATTGTAAATGTAAATGTACTTAAGCTGGTGAGTTGTTTGATATCATTTTTGTATGCACCTTCCATGGTATATTGCACACATGTACTGTGCACTAAAACGGTGAATTGTGCACATTCCAGGATATGATGCACAACAAACTTAAGTGCGCGTGATTTTGAGGCCAGTGAGCCTGTGTGTATATGTTGTGTTCTATAGGCCAATGAGCCAGTTATTATAAGCTAGGAAGATTATGTTTTGAATTAGGCTAGAGAGCCTAGATGTTAAAGGCTAGTGAGCCTATTTTTATATATGTCTCATCATTAATTTAATACATAATTGCGTGTAGACTGACCACGATAAAAGAGTATGAGGGACTAAACTCCATAGTTAGGGAAAGGGGGGGGCTAAAAGTTAAGGAAAAGGGATAAGCTAGGGAGCTTAAGCCAAAAAGGAATATTATATTAATATTCCTTAAAGTATAAAGTATGGATAATTATTTTATCATAAGTTCTAAGGATGGGGACTAGTGGACCAAAGTAGCTCTCAACATGACAAGTGTCAAGTTGGGAACATGCATACATATAGCTTGGACTTAGTGCATTTAGGGGGAATGTCATTCATTCAACCGTCATTCACACACTCATTTAGTTGTCCTCCATACTTTCCTGTAGCAGTATCCATACATGTACCCATATCTGTACTCATAATTGTATATGTCCCTGGTTAGTTGTGGAGATGGGCTAAAGAAGCAGGTTGTCAAGTCTATGGGATATTGAAGAAGTGAGTTGTCAGGCCCGTGATAAATTTATCTCTAGGTGAGAGAATTACTAGGAATTGATTCTCGAAGGTGCTAAACTGTAGCTACAGGGCTCTGAGACTTCCTGTTTGGCCTGTTGTTGAATCCCTGGAAGGGAAGTGGGGTAGTCGAGAGATTGTTGAGCAGAGAAGGGGCACACTTACTAGGGTGGGAAAAACACGTGGGGAATGAGGGACTATAGGTTGTTAGTTTGAGTTTTCACCTGTGATAGATTCTTTCCTGTTGTGTGAGATACCTTAGCCTGGTTATGAATCAATTTACCCATGTGGAGTTTAGTCCCAACTTAGGGGTGACTCACTATTGAGAGTGTTGAGAAACATGGTCTAAGGTTGGGAGGTTCGTCGAAGGTTTGCACACAGTTGGTGATATTTTTACCAAGATAAGTGGCAATTGAGTGTTAAATTACATGCTGCATTATTATGTATGTGTTTATTTTTATGGGTTTTTCCTGTGTGTGGTTTATACCTGTCTTTATATTTATAGGTATTTCCTGTCTATGTTGCATGTATATGTTTACTATTATTTCTATATGAATCTGTGCATTTACAGAATGTATTTGTCTATTTTAAGTTTTATATATAAAGTTCTGCATGAGTTTCTGTGTGTATATGTTTTAATTTGCATATAGTTCAATTTTTTTTATGTGGCATAGCCCAGTTGGATGTTGTGGATGTTACAATATGGTATGAGAGCCTGGGTGACTGGGTATGTTACATTAGAGATGTAGATATGCAATTTGAAGAAAAAACCTTAAACCTTCATCCACAAATCATACCTTATCCACATGAAAGATTATATGTTTGTCGTGAATGTTTTGAATTGTCTATCATACATGAGGCAAATTTAGATGATCGTATTATGTTGAAGGATTTATCACTAGAATAGAGTGAAAGTATTAAGGAAAGTGAAGATGAATGTGTTGAGAATACCATTGTTAATTATCATAGCTCAAGAGAATCTTTTCATGTGCTCATTTCTAATTCGTTTTACTCTTTATATCTCAATCTCTTCATAGATTTTGGTGTGCATTATAATTTACCCACAGTATCTTACTCTTTTCCATCACAATATGATCCATTTGATATGCCAAGATTTGGTGAAATTAATTTTGAACATAACATTTATGAAGTTAGATTCGACGTTCTTTCACTTTCATCACTCGCATGGGAAAAATATATGTTCCAAGATCATTCTACATGATTTATTTTTGAAAAAGATAATGCACTCATTCTTATGGAGATCAAAGATTCAACATTGCATATTCATTATTTTATTATTTCAAATCTAAATGATTATGCTTTGCATTTTGAAACAATCATTTCATCAAAGGAAGTGTTCAAACCAGTAATCTAATTGCTAATTAATGAGATTCATGTGGTTGGGATTTTCAGAAGTGTTCAGATTAGCCACATTTTTGTCAATAGAACATGATGTTTCAGATCCAAATCAGGATCCAAAATGTCACAATCTAATTGTTGTCATGAATCCTCTTATGATGTGTTCCCCATTGACAGATCCAGTTCATCGAAGTCATTGTTTACATTCTAATTTTTATGACAGGATATTAGAATGGCTTGAGGATTCTTATCTAAAAAATATTCATAATAAAGGTAGAGTTATTCTTTCTTTGTTTTTAAATGAATATTTAGGAGGTTAGCATGACATGATTTTTTTAGATCCTCCATGTGAAGAAATCGATGAACACTTGGAGAATTGTCAAGAGGATGGGGCACTTCGGCCTTGGCCAATGGTTATGTTAGGTCCCCATAATATTGACAAGTTTTCCAAATGCACTTACAGTCTTCCATTCCATAATGACCCTTACTATGACAGAATTGCAGATTAGCTAGAGAGTTCATATATGGAAAAGTTTCAAAAGAATGGTAAGGTTTTGCTTGCTTTGTTTTTAAATGAATATATAGGAGGTAAGAATGACATATTTATTTTGTATCTACAGGTACTGCATTCTTTTATTCTGATCTTCAAATTTCTATGCCTTGCAGGATCGAAGATGCTCTTGTGGCTACACTGGAAGTATGATTTTACTGAGCATTTCCCTCTATGTAGAAGTTAGAGTAGGTGTAGGAAAACAATCCTTTTTGGTTTTTCTTTCCTTTTCACTTTTTATTTTGAATAATGAAATTATGAAGGAATGTTGGTACACAAAGAGAAACATTGTCTAAATGTTGTTAGGGAAATCTTATTTCAATTCATTTCTTTTTCTTTTTCGCATATGTATTGATTAAATGTTTCTTTTTCAAAACTTGGCAACATAATGCAATGATTTTAGATATTATGAAGCAATAATAAAGAGATTAGGGATTTGATATTTAGTTCATATTAGTTTTACCCTGGAAAACATAGTTTACCACTTCATGTAATTGCACCCATCCTGGTTAAGGATTTGGGTTCTTCCTTGTAGTCTCTGTGAATTTTAATAATAAGCTTGGTCAAAATAATGTCTCATGTATCGTTATCTTAAGAAAATAACCTGCCTATATGAAAAACTATAAACATTGTAGTTCTTCCTTTTGATCCTCATTCTCAATGAGAGGTTGGCCTGGTTTTGTTTTTGGTCAAATTATTTTTTAAGTTTGCTTTATGTTGTTTTGATTGGTTCGTTTTGACTTCTGATTTTGAATTTCTTCAATATAATGTGATTTGGTTCGTTTTTGTGTGTTGTTTTATTTTCTACCTTTGATTGAATCTCTCTAGTTTTTTGTATATCTATATTTTTTATTCATTACTCTGTTGTTCAAAATATAATCATCATGAAGGAATGTGGTTTTAAATTACTGCACTATTTGTTGATTTCCAAGCCATCAGTGAGAGTTCAAATCTGGTCTTGAAACAAGAAAATATACCTTAGCCCCAATGGTTAAATTTTGAATCTGGTTGCTGCCATTTTTCTTTCTCTTTTCCTTGCAAAGGATTGTTTCAGAAAGTTGGTCTAACCCTTGACAATCATGTAGATCTTAAGGATTCTTACGCCATCCTTCGTTCTTAAGGAATATTATGGATTTGCTTCCCCATAGTTTAGACAATATCTTGTTGGGAGATTAAATTCAATACAATGATTGGATCACTTATGTTTTCAAAATAAATTTGTACAAGTTTCTAGCTTAGGTTTTGGAGGTCTCATCATGAGTCGATCCATTATGACCATGGAGAATCCATAGAAGTGACATTATCGTTTCTAGTTACCAAGCCAAGGTGGTGGCTTCCAGTTTTCTAAACTGAAGGACAAGAGGTCTCATTATGAGATGGATTGCTCACTTTCTTGGACCTTTGTGGATGACATTGTTGTTAAATGGTCACCATGCCAAAGTTGTGATCTTCAACTAGTTCCTAAATTGCCAAAAGAATTAAAACCAATAATTCCAAGATCGATCTACCAAGTGTTCTTAACTACTATATGGGATAGAATCATACGCTTGGGCTAAAATGAAACCATGTTGAGGCTATCAATGCCTACTGGTAGAAGTGTCCATTCCTTTGGTATTGAAGTCCTACTCATAAACTCTCACGACTCTTGGGGGAAACGATCTTTTAGATCTCAATCCTTAAAATAATTATGTTCCATAGTCTGTGAATTGTGGCTACACCACTTTATCATATGGCACCATGGCTAATGATCCATATATATGTCAGTGGCCTCCCACCTATTCCATCTGGCTAATTTTCGCAGTTTTCCAGTTTGACAGTTTTTTTCTAGTTTTTCGGTCCCCAAATTTCGGGGTCGTTTTGAGGCCCTAAACAATGCTTTTAGGGCTCACCACCATTAGAATATAGACAAAATTAGAGTCTGATGGAAAAATGTGTATTCCTAGCATATAAATTTTCAACAAGCTATCATGTGCCTAAAATGGAGATCGTATGCAAAAGTTTTGACCTCGAGAAGTTGATGTACTAACTTACCCCAATGGAGCTCACATGAATTTTGGCGCTTCATCTCCTAGGGTTATGTTTTTGGATGCCTAGGGTTTTGGAATTCCTTTTTATCATAAAAATTCTTGGAGAGACTCATTGCAACTATCTTCTTGTGAATTAGGCTGGCTGTCACATCTCCTCTCAGAGATAAACCCCCACCATTCTAGCAAGTTTGTTTCAGTTTGTATTTTTATAGTTTCATCATATTTCATTATTGAATAGAAGCTAGTTTTATTGTATCTCTTTTATTGTTCTTTTTGTTTATTTTCCATGCCTTGCACACCAAGTTGGGTATCAAATATTCTGAGTTACATCTAGTTCTCAAGTATCACACTCATCTTCATAGATACATCTAGGCTGAAATGGAGTTTGTGGCCATCTCCTTCTTAGGCGCAATCTATAGATATTCCATCAAAATAGAGCAGAAGATCAAACAAAAGACATGGAAATTGGGGCCTAGGAACTCCTCATAAAAAAAGCATGGAAAGGGAAGCCCCAACTTGCAGAACAAAGGACAAGGAAAAGACAGACAACCTCAGTACAACTAGTCTAAGCTGTAAGAAAATAAGGAAAATGGAAAGATGAAGAGAGATACCGAGAAGTGGTGTGACTTCCATAAGAGCCCTTGGCATAACACTATTGATTCTCACTCAAAGCATTCCCTAGTGGTTGAGGTGAAATCCCCTGAATCAAATGTGGTGTCCGACTCTAAGTTAGAACCAAAAAGGGGTAGACAAATCATTGACATGGAACCTAGTGCCACCATTTCCACTACCAAGATCCAACACAGTGAACCAAACAAAGAAGAGGAAGGCAAACACCTCTTCTATTCATAGATGTGTGTGAAAGGAACCCTGATACTCTTCAATGTTGATAGAGGTAGTGAGAAGAACCTCATCTCAGTAGATCTCGTCAAGTGGCTAGCATTGTTGACAATGTCACACCCACCTCCCTACACCATTGGATGGCTCTGCCAAGGAAGTGATCTCCGTGTCAACCAGCAGTGTCTCTTGTCATACAGCATCAAGCCCTTCAAGGATGAGGTATTTTGTGAAGTTTCTCCTCTTGGAGTTTGTGATGTTCTTTTGGGACAACCTTATTTATGGAAATGTCATGTTGTATGTGAGTCTAGGCCTCCCAGTGTTATTATTACTTTGAATAAGAAATTGTAAAGGATACCTGAGGCAATCCCACCTAGTGTTATTTCCTTGATATTTTCCAAGAAATGCAGGTAGGTCATCTCTCAAACTGAGAAGTTTTTCTTCTTCATGATTCCATCTCAGAATGATTGAAATATTGTTGTCACATTGAGGAATGACGTGGTTGACCTCTCCACAAAACATAAACAAGTGGATAAGGTCATGGAAGAATACCAATATATCTTCTCCTCACCTACCAGGGTACCTCTTCACTATTAGGTCAAGCATCCCATTGATTTTATCCCCAACACATCGCTACCCAATGGGTGAGTCTACCACCACTCTTTATTAGATAATGAGGAGATCAAATGACATATCCAATAACTGCTCCACAAGGGGCACATCTGTTCCATCTCATCACCTTGTGGGAGCCCATTCGTGATGGTGTAGAAGAAAGACAGAATCTAGAGACTATACATTGATTACCAGTTGTTATCAAAAAAATCTATAAGTGCGGACACAAATGGATCTCCCTAACTTCAACAAGAATATATAACAAAACAAGCAAGAATATAAACTTCACCTTATACTTCCTTGATATATAAACTAATTTAGAGAGGAACAAGTGACATTCCTTTTAAATGATGTTTGATCCTTGCTATTGTCATCCTTGTCGGTCCATATTTGGATTTGCAGGATGGTGAACTTATTTAATAAACACAAAACAATAAAGAGAGGGAGAACAAAGATCTATACTTTCCAATGAATTCTATGTATAAGATCAAGGAGTTATACAATAAAAGTAAATACACCTTTAAAGGGAAGAAATATATTGATGCATTATATTAAATAGAAGTGGAGAATACAACCCATGCCTAGATGTTGCAAGGTCCCTTCCAATGGCTCTTTGCTCCAACACACACACCTTTTCTTCAATGCCTTTGATGAAGAAGATCCACAATCTGACTTAGAAAGCTAAAGCAAAGCTATCTCAAGTATAATATGTAGTAGAACTCTTCATGCATATGCAAGACTTAGCCTTTTCCATAAGAGATACCTCTTTATATAGGGTGAAAGAGAGATGGATGAGGAGATTAGGATTATCCCACTAGATCAAAGAGGCAAGTAACATCCAAACCGATCGGAGGCCACCTCATCTTCTAGAAGATTCCCTTCTAGAACATTCATGAATATTGACTTTTCCCTTGTTTAAGCATCGTTGCACCCTATGCACAGGCAGCCTGCGACGATGTCGTAGTCCATATTTAATGCAACATGCGACGATCAAGCATCATTGCACCCCAAGTATAGAGCAAGGTGCGACGATATCTCTTGTCATAGTTTTTAAGGAAGAAAAGGAAAACCACTTTTCTCATGGAGAAATTATCTTTTGATGCTTTTAGGGAACAAGGAAGTGAGTTATGCACATGTTGTATGTTGATCATTGGGGTGACCAAAATAATGTGTAACATTGGGCCCTAAACAAAATCATAGTTATGAGTCGGTACCTGATTCCCCGAATTGACGATCTGCTTGATCAACTCAAGGGGGGAAAATACTTCAGTAAGATTGATCTGAAGTCTAGCTACCACCAAGTCCCAATATAGCAGACAGATGTATGGAAGACAACCTTTAAGTCGAAAGAAGGTCTTTTTGAATGGTTGGTCATGCCCTTTCGTTTGACAAATGCTCCAACAACCTTCATGAGGTTTATGGATGATATCCTATGACCTTTCATCAATAATTTGTAGTTGTGTATCTAGATGACATCCTCGTCTACAACAAGACATGGGTGGAACACTTGCAACACATTCAGCAGGTTCTTCACACCCTACGGAAGGACTAGCTATATTCCAACTTGGAAAATTGGTCCTTTTTCATGGACAGGGTCCAGTACCTAGGCTCATCATGGACTAGCATGTTGTGCATGTGGATCTAGCGAAAATCTATGTCATTCGTGATTGGCTAGCACCAACCACACTCACTGAGCTCTAGATCTTCCTGGGCCTTGCCAATTTCTATCACAGGTTTGTGTTGGGATTCTCACATATTACATGGTCCCTTATCCAAGCAACCAGAGGTGGTGGTCGTTGGTATCCAAAGATGTCTAAAAAATACCTTAGTTTAACATTAATTTATCAACCCAAGTAGTTGTCTTTTATCTCAAGAATATCAACAAAGTCTATGCAGGTATCTTGTAAAGGCTGAAATCGTGTAGTTAAAGGAAATATGAGTTTATCAACAATCAATTTCCTCAATAATTCATTAAATATTCTAAGAACTAAAGGAATTGAAATCTAATTACTAACATGCTTGAAATGGGAAGGAACTAATTAATCTATCAAATTCATTTTAACTAAAAAGCAGTAATTGAATCTAAGTAAAGACTTGCAGAATTAACTATCACTATGAATCAAATTACTGAAAAGGAAAAGGAAAATTACTCTATCTATGGAAAGAAACAACGATTGCAATCTAGTCGAAAGATACATCAATTGTATCTTCTATTGAAAGGAACAACAATTATATCTTAACGGAAAGGAACAACAGATGTAAAGTAATTGAAAGGAACAATAATTGTATCTTAACGGAAATGAACAACAATTGTAAACTAATTGAAAGAACAACGTATATGAAATTCTGAGGAACTGTCAAGCAACAAACTACAAAAATGGAAATCTGAACAACAATCATTAATACTGAGGGAAATATCTATCCTCTATATGAAAACAACATAAAATAATTAACACACTTATGCATTCATCTTAATTATTGTAAAGGAGATTTGAATCACAAAACATAAATCAACTTCAAACTGGTACAATTACAGAATGAGACAGTAACTCCTTCAGACTGGGTCCTCAGTCTTCAGAAGCACTGCTACGAGAAACTCAGAATGTAGAAATGGTGAAAACATTCAAAGTATTTATTGATTCCATAGTTGGTAAAGCATTTACAAAAACTGCTTACGCGGAGCAATTTTGAGTTCTGAATACTTGAATGCAATTATTCTCTATCCTTTCTGGATCTATTACCCTATATATATTACAATAATTTGGGTAAATCAAGCTATCCTGAGGATCGAAAGATCCTCAGGATTGCTTTAATATTATAAAGTTACAACATAGAAAATCGATTATCTTCAAAACTGCTTGGCGCCAAAAGTCTTGAACCTACAATAGCTTGTGCATATTCAATATCTCCTTGGCTATCTCAGGCTGGACAATATTTATCAAATCTATAACAAAATCCAACAATTCCAATTCTATTTTAGAATCTATTTAATATAACTTTTAATAATAATACTAAGAGACATATTAATCATTTTCTATCCTATTTATCCCTAACTAACTGAAAATTCAGTCAAGATTATATCATGAACTGTGGGAAA
Source organism: Picea engelmannii (assembly GCA_009831015.1). NCBI lineage: Eukaryota > Viridiplantae > Streptophyta > Pinopsida > Pinales > Pinaceae > Picea > Picea engelmannii. The sequence continues at coordinate 53,390 of ML821228.1, forward strand.
AGGGAGATATTTACACCTTTTTCATAACCCAACATACCCCCCATCTTACCTTATTACATGTCCTCATGCAAGATGAGAGCCTACATGCAAACCAATTATGTTGTAGGGAGGAGAAGTTGGTTCACCAGGTCTCCTGAAACTATTGTTTCTTTTGATCACTTCAAAAGAGACGTCCTGCCTCTTTTTATTAATTTGATAATCCTTTTGGTAACTTTCTGGAGGAAACCAGATGAGAGGGGGATTATACCTGCACCCAATCCAACCAGTTCCTTCCTCCTGGAGTAGTCTAGAATACCTTTATACTCTGAAGGTAGCTACAAAAAAAATCTCATACCCAAAGAGTTCCCTACTTTTAACCTTATCGAAGGATGCATCCCATCTCACCTTAGAAGCAGCAAGAGCTTCTTCTTTGAGTTCTCTAAAACATGTGATTCCTGAGCGTATGACCTATAGATGGATAGGGGCTAATGAATTCACGACCCCCTCCCTTTTCATGAAGGTCGTACGTCGCATAATGGTGGGAAAGGACTTTGGAGGCTCTCCTCTGATCCAAAGATATAATCCAGTTTCCCTCTTCATGAAGATTTTGTGAGCTTTACCCCATCTGACCTGGTTCTAAGTAAATGACAGGAATGCCTGGAATTGTATGTCCCCTATGAAGGGACTAGGGTTATCTCTTCTGTCTTCTTCCAAAATGAAATTGTGGAAGTATAATTCACACAGAAGGTATTGTACCTTCTCTTCCCGATCTCTGAAACATGAAATAAACTTAGGTACAGTGGCAAATGAAATGGATTTACCTACTCTGATGGCATTCACTCTCAACAATAGGTACCGTTCCAACAATAATAAAGTGTAATTAGTGGCAGGGGATCTGCAATTGATGGCATTAGAGTAGGCATCACAGATTTCTTTGATTTGCTCCAAATCTTTTTCTAATTGGGTTTGTACATTTTTTACCTTCCCTTGGGCTCTGGTGAGCTTAGCATAAGTCTCACCTTCTATTCCTGACATGTCCTTTAGTTGTTTAACAACCTTTTGATGTTCATCCCTAGTGACCATCTCATCTCGGTGTTGAGCCAATGCTTGTTGAGCTTGTCCTATCTCTTTCTTTAGCTTATCAATGGTGGCACCTTGTGCCATAGATTGGGATGCTTGATATTCTTCCATAGCATCCATTTCCTCTCTGGATTGAGTTAATGCTTGTTGGGACTATGTAATCTCTGCTACTAGTCTATCCATAATAGCACTCTATTCCTGGGACTGGAATGTCTGATGCTTTGTTATTGTCAGTAATTCATTTTTGTTTTGAATCAGGGTTTGTTGAGACTGCATCAACTCTTCCTCCAATCTCCTGATGGTAGCATTATACTCAAGGATTTGAGTTGTTTCCTCTAAGACTGGGGTATCTATCTGTACCTCAACATCAATTGTTTCTGTCATCATTTCTTGTGTTTCTAAATGAATTACTTCCTCATTCTGAGCTACTGCTTCTTCTACTACTATTTCCTCAGGATATGTCTATATCCCCATAGAGTTTGTAGTGACTGCTTCTTTAGAAAGAGGGTTTCTTCCTTGCACTTCGGCCCTTTTGTTTTTATTCCTTATGTGGGCCTTATCTGCTTGTTCTAGTTGCTTTCTCAATTCTTTAATAATTTTCTTGAGTTTGCCCACCTTCTGCTTTAATACTTCAGCCTTCTTAGCTTTCTTCTTCAAAAGTTTGTTTTCCTTTTTCAGCTTTCTAATTCTCTTATGGCTCTTGTCTGATTTCCATTTGTGAGGGGCCTCAAGATCTTCTTCATTCTAGCCAACAGATGGTTGTTCCTTTGTTCCTTCCAAATTCTTTGTCTGTCCAAGAGGGATTCTCATTTAAAAATGAGGTTTTTCCTGTGATGTGTCCTCTAGGAAATATTTTTCAATATGAGGAAAATATTTGGCAGGTTTTGAGGAGAAGGCTTGTTTTGGGCATTTTTCTGGATTATTTGTGCCTCTTTCAATTGAGGTTCCTAAGCTCCCCAAAACCTGGGATATTTCTACCTCATAGCTCTTCAAAAAATGTTCTGGCAGATGCTCTAATGCTAGTTGGGTGTCTTCCTGATCATTCCTTTGTAAGGTCTGTTATGCTTTCTCAATTTCTTGATCATTTTCATGTAGAGACCGCTCTGTAAAATCCTGAAATTCTTCAGGATGTTTTGTTGTATCCTGAGTTTCTTCGTTCGTTTCCTGAATTTGTTCAGGGTTTCTTGATCGTTTGCTTCTCCTCCTTCTCTCAATGATGGCTTTAGGAGCAGTCGTTTCTCTCTTCCTCTTTTTTGTTAATGCCTGTGTTTGTGAGGTCTGAGCCTTTGTGATTTGGGTAGGGTTTGCCTCAGCTTCAGTTTGAGGAGATGGAATTTCTCTTTGGGCAATGGTGTCTTCTGTATGTCTATCTTTAGTTTCCTGTGGTGGGTCATCATGAAATAATTTGGGTTGTTCTAGTTGTAGAGGTTTGTTGGCATTAATCAGACTACCTCATGTCAATTGAGTTTGACTCAGTGCTCTGTTTATCATCAATTTAACTAATCTGTGGTGGATAATAACAGTAACAGGATCCTTAGAGTTTTGTGATCTCAAGGAAACCTCATGTAATATGGAATTCAGAAAGAAAGGTAAATTAAGTACTAACCATTTTTTTAAGGCTGCCAACAATTTGAGATGACGAGGTCAAATTGCATTGTATCATCCATCACAGATGATGTACCACTGAATTACACCTGCCAGTTACTTCCATGGTTCACTGAGGGTACTGGGATTAAGTCTCTTTCCTTTTATATCCAATTCTTCCCCAGGGTATGTGAAAGATTCCACAACTTCCTTCAGCGTTGTGTATCTTCCTGTCCATTGAATGCCCGTGTTAGGGAGGCCTATGACCTCTGCTACAATTTCTGGGGTAATTGGGATTTTTATGTCTCACACCATGGAGATTTCTCCTTGTAGATTCTGAAAGAATTCAAGCGTGACATATGTGTCATATTCTTGCAAATGGTTGAACTACTCCATCCACCCCAGACGATGTAGGATTTCTCTTTCCTGCATTGTTACTTGTAGTAATGTTGTCTCCTTACACACACTTCAGCCATCCATATCTCTGTGAAAAAATAAGAACGAATGTCGTTCCTTTGTGCAAATTTGGTTAGACCAGCTTGGAGAAACAATTACCAAAAATAGAAAATATCAGCAAACAATGAGTGTATAAAAATGTGGGTTTTTCATTTATTATAATCATTACATCTTATCAGAAAGTGTGCCAAGCATCCACTCCCCTCATTAATGTAGAGGTCATCCTCGACCGTCAACGTAGGTGAATGTAATGAGTGTAGGTATTTTCCGGTGAGAGGTAATAATTGCGTTGCCGCTGCCGATGGGGACTAACCATGTATAATTTTCAAAAAAAACACTTTCAACTGAAATCATTAAATGATAGTCCTTTTCCGTGGAAATTTCGAATTTATTATACCTATGCTAAAAAAAATGCTTTATCGATAAATAAACCAAAAGAAATTAAATCTGTTCATTTTTTTTAAAATTCCACATATCATAGTCTTGTTACTTTTCCGAGTTATTGAGTATAACTGACATGATAGCCTCATTATTTGAGTAAAGGAAATCTAGAGACACACAAAAACTTGGTGTTTTTAAGATAAACTTCCATACCACAGGCAAAGCCACTATTGCCAGCAGGCATCCATAGCCTCGGCAGGGTTGCCTTTTAACCCATAGATGAGCCCGTATCCTTAATAAATGTTTGAATCATCTTTCCAAAAAAAGACCATTATCCTCGTTTGGTATCCAGATGATGACAATGCCACTCACTAGATTGTAACTTAAGTGAACAAGCCATCTCATGATGAGACCCCTTGTCCTTTGACAAAAGAAATGTCAAAGTTCATTTCCCTGGTGTGGTAGCGATAGTGGGAATGCCACTTAGGTTAGTATCCTATGATCGTGGTAGGTTGGCTCATGATGAGACCCCCTATTCTTTTGTGGGAATTTTTTTATGACTTGTTTATTCATTTTTATTTTTCCTTTGAATTGTCTTTTCCCAAAAAAAAGACCATTATCCTGGTTTGGTAGCCAAATGATGATAATGCCACTCACTAGTTTGTAACTTAAGTGAACATGCTGGCCCGTGATGAGACCTCTTGTTCTTTGACAAAAAAAATTGTAAAAGGTCATTGCCCTGGTGTGGTAGCCATAGTGGGAATGTCACTTATGTTAGTAACCTATGATCGTGGTAGGTTGGCTCGTGGAGAGACCCCCTATTCTTTGTGGGAAAAGTTTATTATTATTTTTGTATTTTTTTTAAGGGAGCCTCATCTACTCCTTAAGAGTAAGGGATGGTATAAAGAAGTGTAAGGATGCCAAGTAAAAGTGTTCTTAAGACTCTTTATAATATGAAGGAAAAATATCATTAAGGTATATTTGTATGTATACAGGGAAAATAAACAAATTATGGTGGTTACTGATTATGAACAAGGTTTAAGGTATTTCGAAGAGATTAATCCAAAAAGAAATTTGATAAGGTATGGTAGATAATCCAAAAAATAATGACAGATCGCGGTGATGACAGTTAGAAGTAGTGCTGGTGAAAATTATTTGGTGAAATCCGCACCCCAAAGGAATGGCTAGCGTTTTAACAGTAATGAAGGAAAGGAACAGTAAAATGAATAGGAACGATACTCAGAGGAACAACAAGCATGCGAAAGGAACAAAAGTTGTTCTGTTCAAAAGGAACAACAAGCGCGCAAAAGGAACAACAGTTATTCCATTCAAAAGAAACAACAAGCGCATGAAAGGAAGAATAGTTGTTCCTTTCAAAATGAAGAGCAAGCAGACGAAAGGAACAACAGTTGTTCCTTTCAAAAGGAACAACAATTACAATAGAGGACGACATCTGTCAATTTTTTAACCATTTGAAATAGGAAATTTTGGAAACCTCCCATGGAAATGTGCTTTGTTTGAATCTAAGGTTGATTAGTCATCAACCAAATTCATTCGATTATTATGGGTTGATTTATTTCAAAATCAATTATTGGATGGTTTGTTAATGTTAAGAGTTCATTATAGTGGCCCGATTTCTGTTGCGGAACGTGACATACTCATTTCTCTATGAAAGACAGGGTCTATGTGATAAGATAAAGAAAGAGTATGGAACAAAAATGAGTGCTAATTGTGTTCATTACAATTATCTTCCCTGGTTCCTATTTCCTAAGTGACTTTTCATAAAACTAAAAGAAAGGAAAACAACTCAATTAGATATATATATAAAAATATATATACATTATGTATAGTGTCGACAACATTCATCATTTATGGGGTTGGGGTGGCTGGGTTACCTTCCCAATGAGACAGAATCTGTACGGTAGGGTATTTACTTACTTCTTGATAGAAAGAATCTTTTGAAGGTGGCTGATGGTAAAGTCCCCGTCAATGTCCATTGACTATAAAGGGAGATCCAGACCCATCGATGGTGATTAAAGTGACCGTGCCATTATCATGGAATTCATTAATTTCATATGGCCCTAGACATCGTATCTATAATTTTCTAGGAAAATCCTGAAATCTAGAATCATAGAGAAGCGCCCAGTCACCTTTATTGAATGATTTCTTCTTGATATGCTTGTCATGCCAGGTCACTCTCTGTTGCTGACTAACAATTGTGCGCTCCACAACATACAAACGTGCTTCCTCCAATCCGTTGAGTTGATGAAGGTGTTGTTTATGTGCTTCTGTAAGATCTAGTCCAATTTCCTTGGCCATCCTTAGGGTCTTGATCTCGAATTTGATTGGGAATATGGGTTCTTTACCATAAACTAAGTGGTAAGGTGAGTATCCAGTGGTGTTATGCAATGTTGCACAATAATCCCATAAGAAATTTGGGAGCTCAATAGCCCAACTCTGTCGATTTATTAAGACAGACTTTGTCAGGATTGCCTCTAGGACCTTATTGGTGCTTTCTACCTGCTTGTTTTCCTGTGGGTGGTATGGAGAAGTAACTATGTGCTTGATATGATAACTTTCCATGGTGGCAGTGATTCTATGGCCTGTAAATTGTGACCCCCCATCAGTGATTACTTCTCTGGGTAGTCCATAGCGTACAAATAATTTGAAAAGAAATTTGATGACTACTTCTTCCGTTGCATTTGGTAAGGCTTCTTCCTCTACCCATTTGGTCATGTAATCCATTGCAATGATAATGTAGGCATTTTGATTTGACTTTGGATTGAAGGGGCCAATGAAGTCCATTTCTCATATTTCAAATGGTTCTACGACTACTTGTGCTTTCAAGGGCATTTCATGAGCTTGGCCTAGTTTCCCCATCTGCTGACAACTGTCGCAGGTCTGGACGTATTTTTTCGCATCTCTGAATACTGAGGGATAATAATAGCCCATTTGTAAAATTTTGTGTCCAGTCCTGCAGTCTGCAAAATGCCCCCCACAGGGCTCGTTATGTCCTGCCTTCTGTATGTCATAGATTTCAACATCTAGTACGCATCTGTGGATCTGCAGATCAACTCTTGTGTGGAAGAGATATCCACTGATCCAAGTGAATCATGCACTACGGTGGACAATCAATCTTCTTTCCCTTGATGATAGATGTGCTGGTAATTTTCCCGTTGCCAAATAATTTTCCACATCAGCGTACCAAGGAGGTTTTGTGGTGATGGAAAACAGATGCTCATCTGGAAATTGATCCTCAACTGTTAAGGAGTCTTTTGTTTTGGGTATGTGGGATAGGAAGTCTAGGACAAGGTTTTCTCTCTTAGGTCGATCTTTGATGGTGATGTCAAATTCCTGCAATAATAGTAACCACTGCGTGACCCATCTGTTAGTAATCGATTTATTAGCTAGATATCTAATAGCAGAATGATCAGTATCCAGAATAACTAGATAGCCTGTTATATAATGACGAAATTTATTGATGGCATGTATAACAGCTAAAAACTCTTTTTTTGTTACTGTATAATTAATTTCATATGGAGAAAGGTTCTTGCTAATAAAATAAATGGCGTAGGGTTTCTTGTCTCCCTCTTGTCCCAAAACAACGCCTATGGAAATCTCTAATGCATTGGTGGAGATCTGAAACAATATTTTCCAATTTGGTCCCCTCAACACTGGTGTTGTTGAGATCAGTTTCTTGAGTCCTGCAAAATCCATATCACATTTTTCAGACCACTAGAATTTTGCATTACTAGTCAAAGCATGTAAAGGTGCCGCGGTTCTTGCAAAATTTTACATAAATCTGCGACAGTATCTTGAAGCACCAAGAAAACTACGTACCTCAGTTTGTGTGTGTGGTGTAGGTAGATTAAGGATTACCTCAATTTTTTTGGATCTACTCTAATTCCATATGCGGAAATATAATTCCCTAGAACCACACCTTCTATCATCATCTTGTGACATTTTTCGTGGCTTAAACATAACCTGGTGGATATACACCATTCTAGTACTTTCTCCATATTATTTAGTGCTTGATCAAAGTTGTCGCCATACAGAGTGAAATTGTCCATGTAGACCTCAAGCCCTTCTTTGATCAGATCACTGAATATGCTCAGAATGGCCCTTTAGAATGTGGTTGGGGAATTACAAAGTCAAAAGGGAAATATTTTGTATGCAAAGGTACCCTAGGGACATTTGAATGTAGTTTTATCTTGATCTTCTGGGGCAATCTGGATCTGATTGTAGCTGCTAAAACCGTCTAGGAAAGAAAAGAATTTCTTCCCTACCAAGGTATCTAGGACCTGATCGATGAAGGGTAAGGGAAAGTTGTCCTTTTGAGTGGCTTTGTTAAGTTCCCTGTAGTCGACATAGATTCTCCATTTCCCATTTTTCTTGGGGACGATCACTAATGGAGAAACCCATCAACTATCTAAGATGGGATATATAAAATCTATGTCCAACAGCTTTTGCAGTTCTTCTTTAACAATATCCCTAAGGTGGGGAATCAATCTTCTCTGTGGTTGTTGGATAGGTCGGGCATCTTTCTCAATATAAATGTGGTGTGTGCAGAGTTGTAGATCAATACCTTTCATATCAAAATACTCTCAGGCAAAATCTTGTTGGTATTTAGAGAGGACTTGAATTAGCTTTTGTTATTGTTGCACATCTATATTGGTGTTAATGTTTAGAAACTTCCCTGGTGCGATCTCAACAGATTTGTTGTTATGAATAGCGGTAGTCGGGATTTGTTGTTCCATCAACTCTTTTAGTGGGTCTCCCTATGCTTCACAATCTAGAATAGCTTGGAACATATGGCATGTTGGATTCCTCATGGTGGTTGGGTTGTTAAGAAACCCACTAATTACGTCATCCTCTAGTTGGTTCTTGAGTTTGAGAGCATCTTCCAGTGTGAGCGGGGCATTCAGATCCTTCCCTCGATATCATGGTGGTGGTAATTGTGGATACACGATCGTTGGGCTTGGCTTGGCTGGAGGATATAAGGTGAGATTCTTTGTGCCACCTCCTCTTGCAATCGTCATATTACCCATTCGACATCCTATGTACGCATCGGCTGTTGTGAGCCATGGTCTGTCCAGTATCAATGGATTCCCTTCGAATCCACTTCTTGGGGTGATGATGAGAAAATCCGCTCGATATTACCAAGATTCGACTGAGATTGCTATATCATGTAGTGTGTCGAGTGGTCTAACCACTGATCGATCAACCAATTGTAACATAATTGGGGTTGGTTCGAAAGAGTCAAAACCCAGGGTCTTGTAGGTTTCCATACTCAGGAAATTGATGGTTGCCCCTAAATCAACTAGTGTATTTGGAAAGGAACAACCCTAAATCTGGACTGTTATTATGGGGTTCCCTGGATCTGCATATTTGACTGGTTCTTGTCTACCTAAAATCATATCAGACAAGGCTCCCACTACATGAACTGTTGATGATAAATTTTTTATTTTTCTGACGGGCCTCCTCCCACATAGCTCCTTGATTGTCTTTTCATAGATCGGTATGTCTTGCAAAGCTTGCAAGAGTGGAATCTTGATGTATAAATTCTTGAGTTCCCCTGCAATGTCGAAGTTAGGATATATGGTAGGTTTTTCTATCATCAATATTTCAAGGAACAGAGGAGAGGGAGTTTCATCCTTATCAAGATCCTGTGATTTGACTGTGTTTCCCCCCTCCTTGATTTGTTCCGTTATTACTGGTTATTGCTGGTTGTTTTTCATTCTCCTACTCTTTGGAAACGTTATTTTCTTCAAGAGAGATTATACGCCCCGATCTCAACCGGAGTTCATCACACCCTATTGAGTTGGTTTCCTCTTCTCCACTTTCCATAATATGGATGAGCCGAGTTGGTCTATTATTAGGATTTGGGTGGGGTTGGGCTGGTAATTCAGGTCATAGTAGTGATCGGGGGTTCTAGGGCAGTTGGAGTGGATCTTGTAATGAGAGTTGGGTTTGAGGGGCCATCCCCATTGGCTGGTTGTTTATCCCCATGGGGAGCTGCCAATTCTGGTTCCAATTTGGGTTTTGGGTAGTCGAGTTAGGCCATTGTGAAGGGTAGGTATTATTTTAGTTTTTCCAGGGGTATTGCGAATTAGGCCAATTGGAACTTGTAGTTGGTTGATTTTTCCAGATGGGGTTTGCAACGAGTTGGTTTGGCCAAGTGGGATTTGTAGGTGGGTATTGTTGGGGCTACCAGTTCTGATTAGTAAATGGCTGACCTTGCCATGCACTGCCATGATCCTTGGTGCAAATAGCGCAAACCAGAACTAGATCCAAAGGGCATTCCCTTGGACCATGTTTCTTTCTGCATCTGTGGAAAAATATAGCCAAAGTCTGTTCTGCTTCTGTTTTTTTTTTTGTTTCACTTGCAATACGTCCAATTGTGTAGTCAAAGTGCTCAGAATATATGTTTTGACATTTTCTAAGAGATTACCAACTTCATCTCGTGTAACACCCTCGCTAGTAATATTGCTATTTCTTGTGAGGGATGTCTTCATTCCTGACCTGGTTCGTGTACTTCCTCGTGAGGACCCGATACACAATAGAACAATGTTTTCATAAGTTTCCCGATAAATGTCAACTTTCCCCATTAGATTCAACGTTTTTACCCATTCATCTTTCATGCCTTTAATCATAGTTGCTTTGAGTACTTCACCTAGTAATGTACCATAGGGAGATTTGCAAGTTATACTAAAATCTCTCAACATATTCTTCTAATGATTCATTTTCTTTTGCAGTCATTTGAAAGATTTCGTCTTTTAGGTCCCTAGTTCTACAATAATCCTGATATTTTTCCAAGAAGGCTTGTTTCATTTCATCCCATGAATTGATGGTTCCACCTCCCAATCCCATGAACCAGCGTAGAGTTGCTCCCTTCAAGGTAGAGGGGAATAGTTTTAATTTTTGGGGTTCAGAGGTGTAATCATACCCTTTACATAGGACATCGAATTCGAATAGGAATGTGTTCGAGTATTCTGAAATCAATCCATGGAAGGTTGGTAAGTTTTGTAGGGGGATTGCTTTCATGGGAGAATTGGCAATTGGATCAACTATCGGATATTCCAGCGTGGAGGTCTAGGGTCATTGATTTGGTTGTGCCATTTGATTGAAAATGTGCCAAAAATATTCAATAAGTTCTTGATCCGGGTATTTTATTCGAAATGGTTGATTATTTGATCCTCTAGGGTATTTGATTACACTCCTTCTATCTGGGATTTTGGGTATGGCTTCTTCTTTCACAGGAGATTCAGGATTAGGTGGTGGTGATGTGTCTGCCTTGGCAACCTTGCTGGTTTCTCCTACTCCTTCCTCCATATTAGTAGGGTTTCCCTCTTCTAAAGGGTTGAGGGGTGGGAGATCTATGCTCTGAAAGCTTTGCTCGGTCCCTTCAGTTTTGCTATGAATCTCAGCGTGGGCTGTAGTTGGTGAAACCACTGCCTGAGGGGTTCGGGTAGATCCTTTCCTAGGTCCAACCGAAGCTCGAGATTCACCTTTTCTGATGATTTCGTCTATGAAGGTGCTTCTCCCAGGGATCACTAAGCCATGGGCTTTGGCATTTCTTGGTGGGGGTTTTGGTTTTTCATGATCTTTCTTTCTAGCCATACACACTTCACACAACAAGAAAAGAAATTCAAAAAGAAACACCTATAAACCTTTTAAGTGTCAACTGGAGGTAAGTGTTGGCATAAGCATCTTACTTATTGCTTGCATAGGTTCTTACCTTCCGTCTTCAATATCTGGTCCTCCAGAGACACAACCTATGCTACCTTTGACATTCTCCCCAACAACGGTGCCAAAATGTCGGTATCCAAAGATGTCTAAAAAAAACCTTAGTTTAACATTAATTTATCAACCCGGGGAGTCGTCTTTTATCTCAAGAATATCATCAAAATCTATATAGATAGCTTGTAAGGGCTAAAATCGTGTAGTTAAAGGAAATATGAGTTTATCAACAATCAAGTTCCTCAATCATTCATTAAAGATTCTAAGAACTAATGGAATTGAAATCTGATTACTAACATGCTGTGAAATGGGAAGGAACTAATTAACCTATCGAATTCATTTTAACTAAAAAGCAGTAATTGAATCTAAGTAAAGACTTACAGAATTAACTATCACTATGAATCAAATTACTAAAAAGGAAAAGGCAAATTACTCTATCTATGGAAAGAAACAACGATTACAATCTAGTTGAAAGATACATCAATTGTAACTTCTATTGAAAGGAACATCAATTATATCTTAATGGAAAGGAACAACAAATGTAAAGTAATTGAAAGGAACAACAATTGTATCTTAATAGAAAGGAACAATCATTTTAAACTAATTGAAAGAACAATGCATATGAAATTATGAGGAACTGTCAAGCAACAAATTATAGAAATGGAAATCGGAACAACAATCATTAATACTGGGGGAAATATCTATCCTCTATACACAAACAACATAAAATCATTAACACACTTATGCATTCATCTTAACTATTGTAAAAGAGATTTGAATCACAAAACAAAAATCAACTTCAAACTGATACAATTACAGAACGAGATAGTAACTCCTTTAGACTGGGCCCTCAGTCTTCAGAAGCACTGCTACAAGAAACTCAAAATGTAGAAATGGTGAAAACGTTCAAAGCATTTATTGATTCCATAGCTGGTAAAACATTTACAAAAACTGCTTACGCAGAGCAATTTTGAGTTCTGAATACTTGAATGCAATTCTTCTCTATCCTTTTTGGATCTATTACCCTTTATATATTACAATAATCTGGATAAATCAAGTTATCCTTAGGATCAAAAGATCCTCATGATTACTTTACTATTATAAAGTTACAACATAAAAAATCGATTATCTTCAAAACTGCTTTGCGTCAAAAGTCCTCAACCTCCAATAGCTTGCGCATATTCAAGATCTCCTTGGCTATCTCAGGTTTGACAATATTTATTAAATTTGTAGCAAAATCCAACAATTTCAATCGTATTTTAGAATCTATTTAATATAACTTTTAATAATAATACTAATAGACATATTAATCATTTTCTATCCTATTTATCCCTAACTAACTGAAAAGTCAATCAAGATTATATCATGAACTGTGGGAAAAAGAAAGATATTTATACCTTTTTCATAACCCAACAGTGGTAATGAAACATTTGCATGGGGTATGTCACAAAAACAAGCATTTGATGATTTGAAGCAACGTTTGTTCTCATCTCAAGTACATTCATTACCTGACCTGTAGTAGCCATTTGAGATCGAGACAAATGCTTCAGACTATGTTGTCGGTGCAGTTCTCACTCAGCATGGCCACTCTATGACCTATCATAGTGAGACACTATAAGAGACCATCCATAAGTACCTTACTTACGACAAAGAAATGTACTCCATTATGCAAACTTGCCTCTAGTGTAGGGATTACATTCTTGGGAAGTAGAAAGTCATCCATATTGAACATAAGCCAATGAAGTTACTATAGACCCAAGGAAAATTGTAGAATGACCGCCATCAGAAGTGGTCCACATACTTAAAATAGTTCCACCTCAACATCAAGCATAAAACATGAAATACCAACTGATTTGTCGATTTCCTCAGTCAACCTCTAGTCGCAAAAATCACCATCGTGCTAGACTCTTGCAGCCACGAGACCTCCAAATGGCCCCACCTCTATGAAACATACCTTGAATTTTCCACAAACTACCAAATGTTGGGGAAAAAATCATTTTTCACTAATTTTCATCTTCAGGACGGGTTGTTGTGTCGTCTAGGCCATCTCTATGTTCCATCAAGCGAGTGAGTGAAGATGATTTGGAAATTCTACAACAATGGGGTAGTAGGACGCTTCGACATAAAAAATATAGTGGCATTGATGTTGTTAATACCGAGAGCTAAATTGCAAAGAAGCGTTAACAACAGTGGGGTAGCAGGGCACTTCGACATCAAAAATACAGTGGCATTGATGTTGTTAATACCGAGAGCTAAATTGCAAAGGAGCGTTGTATAAAATACGTTGTTTATGCAACACAACCTAGTTTTCTTAATGTTTTATATGCTAAATTAAAAAGGTCTTGGATCATTGTTTATGTAACACAACCTAATTTTCTTATTGTTTTATATGCTAAATTAAAATGGTCTAGAGCTAAATTGCAAAGGAGCATTGTATAAAATACGTTGTTTATGCAACACAACCTAGTTTTCTTATTGTTTTATATGCTAAATTAAAATGGTCTTGGATCGTTGTTTATGCAACACAACCTAGTTTTCTTACTGTTTTATATGCTAAATTAAAATGGTCTTCGGTGTGTGATTGATATTGGGAAAGTAAGTCTGTAATTCTGGCTCTGGGGCCTATTCAAGGTGTCACTATTTCAATTGAAAACAATATTAGGCCCGCACGCCATATTAGCCCATCAAGCATCAACGGCTTAAATCCACAACTCAACACCTGCAATAAACTCAACACACGACTTAGCAATCACATGAAATACAAGTCCGTGCTCAAATCATGCGCCCAACGCCAAGCTCACGAGATCATGGCACACAACTCATCAAAATATTTTGGGAACATTAGCATATATAAGCAATATACTTATTATTTACCAGATAGATGTGGGATATATCCCACTGTCAGAAAATAAAACATACAAACATTATAGCACGAGGCAACCAAAATGTTCAATTGATAGCACACAGGGCGCTACAAGGATACGAGGTGAATTTTTTTTGCTCCACGCATCGACAACACAGGTGTCAAACGAATAAACAGATGTCCAACATTTAACACCAAATGCATGCCACGAGGAGAACACCACCGAGCTCTGTTAGATACATTGTTGAAAAGGATTATAATGGTTGTCTGTTTCATCAGCGTTGTTTTGAAACAATATTTATGATCATTTAATAAGGTAATATTTCAAATTTTGCAAGTGAAATTATCTTACAGGTCTGCTCGTGCCATAAGAGACTCAAATTGTTGCAAGAAGCTGAGTTCAAGATGCTGCGGACATTGAAAACTATGGAACCCGAGTAAGC
>ML821228.1:70520-97989 GCA_009831015.1 Picea engelmannii
GGTCCTTGCCTTCATCAAGCATATCTTCATTGAGGGAATTCCATGAAGTATTCATCAATCATTGTAAAAGGTATTATTCTCTTGACACACTTCTTGAAGAATGTTGTGAAAGGTTTAAAACTGATAGTCATCAGATAGTAGAGTGTTCCTTGTATGATGAGCTCTGTGAAGATCTTGTTGAAAGAGAAATTGAGAAAGAGTTTATACTTGAAGAAAATATTTCAAATTTTTTTGTTCAAGAGAAGTTTGAAATTTGTGATTGTCTTGTGCAAAAGGAATTTGATCATGAAGTGATAGGAGATATTTTTAAAAATCAATAGGTTGTTTGTTATTCTTTGCAAGACTCAAATGTTTTTAGCTCACCTATTTTTTATGAGTATTTAAATGAAGAAGAGATGATACCTATATCAAATTTTATTGAATTAAGTAGCAGTGAAATCAACCCGCAACCATGTTTAGATTTGCAGACAGCTGAAAGTGGCAACTATCATGAGGAACAGGGTATGCAGAGACCTTTTGATCTTCCACTGACACATCAAGAAAAGGTATTTTTATATAGTTTTCATGATCCTTTTGTTGATTATATGGAATTTTTGAGCACTTCAAATGACAAATTATTCTTGTTCATCAAGGGTTGGATTTTCTACCCTTTTCAATTTCACTTTAATATGTTATGGGTCTCTTTATTTGTCAGAATCAGATCAAGAGTTTCACCAGTTAGTCAAATACTTGTATGGATTCATTGGAAGCATGCCTTTACTTGATTTGGTAGTAGTACATTTGCTTAGAATTAGGATAGGTGGAATAAGATCATGTTTTGAGCATATATATTTTTAGTTTTAAGCCTGTTTCAGTTTGCAGTAATAAGACTCCACTAGCCCATGGATTAGGCACAACACAGGATGGTGGATGTTTGCAAAGAAGAAAGTATCCAATGTCGGGAAAATTGGTTTGTAGTTGTAAGATGCAAGTTTAAGGTACATCAATGAGGAAGGCACATTGGTCCGCATGTTCTTGGCAGCTCGTTGGGAGTATGGTATCCCCATAAGGAGCCAATGTTAGTATCGAGAGCTAAATTGTAAATGAGCGTTGTATAAAAGACGTTGTTTATGTAGCACAGCCTAGATTTCTTATTGTGTTATATGCTAAATTAAAATGGTATTGGGTCTGTGATGGATATTGGGCAAGTAATTGTTTGGAAAAAAAATTCCCTAGGGTTCTTTTGGGCAAACATATAAAATAGTTTCCTTTTAGAAAATTCTGGCTCTTGTGTCTATTCACAGTGTCACTATTTTAATTGGGGGCAAACATATAAAATAGTTTCCTTTTAGAAAATTCTGGCTCTGGTGTCTATTCACGGTGTCACTATTTTAATTGGAAAAAATTTTGGGCCCACTGGCCAAATTATCCCATCAAGCATTGAAGGTCTAAATCCATAATCCAACACCTCTCATCAACTCAACACATGGGTTAGCAATCACATGAAACATAAATCCACACTCAAACCAAGCGCCCAACGCCAAGCTCACGAGATCATGCCAAACAACTCATTGAATTACATTGGGATCATTAGCATATATAAACAATATACGTATTGCTTACTTGATGGATGTGGGATATATCCCAGTATAAGAAAATAAAACGTATCAGCATCATAGAACGAGGCAACGCAAATGTTCAATTGATAACACACATGACACCACAAGGATACAAGGTGAATTGTTTGTGCTTCACACATTGACAACAAAAGTGTCAAATGAATAAACAAGTGTCCAACATTTAGCACCAAATGCATGCCACGAGGAGAACACCACCGAGCTCTGTCAACTACATTATTGAAAAGGATTATAATGGTTTTCTATTTCATCAATGATGGTGTTGTTTTGGAACAATATTGATGATCATTTAATAAGGTAATATTTCAAATTTTGCATGTGAAGTTATCATATAGGTCTGCTTGCACCATAAGAGACTCAAATTATTGCAAGAAGTTGAGTTCAAGATGCTGTTGACATTGAAAATTATGGAATCCGAGTAAGTACCAATCCAGGGCTAGATCAATATCATTGAGAGCCAAGTCACAAGGCACAATTCACAACTAGTATCAACAAAAAGTGCTACAAGGAGGAATGTCAAGGTGGTAGAGGTCTAGAAAGCAGGTAAAAATTGGGAGCAAAGTATCCATATGTCAAAACAAATAATGTTGATTTTGAAAGAAACCACTGAATTCAAGTCTTAAGGAGATGACACTTATTGAATACCACTTGAAGAAGCATGAGAGGCCACGAGGAGGCATAGTATCCAAGTATGCATGAAGACAAGCATCGACTAGCCTGAATCATAGTTCAATTAAAGGTTTTAAGTGCCCATGGAGATTGCCTCAATGTGTAGAGTTGAAATGCAAATTTCATGGACAATACAGAGTTAACGTTCATGCATTGTGGTTATTAACAACATGAGAACACAATGCCAAGGGTTGTCATCACCCAATGCTCAAGATTAGAGTCCAAATGTCATAAGGATTTGATGAGGAAAAGCATCCAGAATCCACCAGGGATAACAATTTGTTGGTAAAATCTGAAGCATTCTAGTATCTTACCTGATTCCAGATCCAGAATGTGATTTAACTTTGATGCCAATGATATCTTCAATGTTTTGGCTAAGCACAAGACCATTGGATATAAAAACAAGATTATAATAATCAAATCTCAAGGGGTTGCCAGGGATTTAGCAATTTTGAAAATATTGGAAAATGTGATGATAGCCACTCCAGGTGACCTGAAACATTGAATCTACAGGATCCCTTGGAATTTATTGATTCAAGTCTGCTAAATCTAATTTTTCCATATCAACAAGTTTAGTTACATCCTTTGTTTTGCATGAAGACAAGTTTAAAGAAATTGGAATATTGGAAATTTCCAACAGTGATATAAAATAATTAAGCACTAACAACCGAATTGTGGTAAAAGTAGATAAAGATGCTTGATTTCAATTGTGTTATTTTTCAAGAACTTGGTACGAAATTTTCTTGAGCATGATAATTTTTAGTGCCAATTAAGTAAGTAGGAATGATAATTCTGGAGATGAGGTCACCACAATGATGTGTAAGTTTTCCCTTTGAGCATCAAAATGATTCTATCTTCAACGAAGTATCGATTTCAAGGGTGGTTAGATTATTTTACAGATGTCCTAATTTAGCTCTAGATTTCCAAGCATAAATCAATAGGTGGAAGGGGATCAATCATTGAATAGATCATCTCCATATTTAAATGGATCGAGCCATCAAACCAAAGATCAGATATGGATTTTAAGGTAATCGAATCCACATCAGAGATGGTAGATCTTCTGCCTGATGTTGAACTATGAATGCAAGACCCTGTTTCCCCCAACTTGTAATTAATCACAAAATAGGAATTACCATGCTAAGGCATGTGGATAATGTAAATGTATTACTGTTGAGTTGCCAATAAATGACTGTGGGGGTGAAGCCTTGAAAGTACTGGCCATGATATCACTAGAGGAGAGAAAGCGGTTAATAAAGAAAAGGACTCGTGGTTGAAAAATCAACCACCCCCATGAATGGAAACATGGGCTATCAGCCCAAAGTACCGCAAGGACTTGTAGACCTGAGCTTCCTTCTAACAGAAGGAACATGATAGGTCAGCAAACCTTCCAAGGTAACTGGGATGCACACAGGAGAAGAGAGTCCAGAAAGGAGTGGAAGCTCGTAGTGGAGATGCGCGTAGCTCTCCTGGAGAGCATGATCAGAAGGCTGTGAGTTTGATGCTGGGGTGAGCATCTGCTGAACCCCGCCGAGGCCATAACAAAGAGAAATCTCTGAGAACTGTAGAGAATAGAACTCGAGCAGAATATGGAACAGAGGGAGCACTCTTAAGGACTGTGAGAACTCCCTGGTAATATCATGGCTTGGCACGGGGGTGGCCAGAGTGCTAAGAATGAATGCCTTTGAGCCTATTGTCAGGTGAAAGGACAAACACCCACAGTCAGTTGTTTGGTGACAATCTGTAATAGATAAGCAATCTCCTACCCTGTGTAATTTAGCTATAACTATGTAGGAATTGGTTATACTATGTATGTTTCAGGAATTGTGCATGATTTCTTAATGGATATACTGTACCCCTTTCTTTATTGTTTGGTTGTATAATTAGGCTAGTAAGAAATTATATGGTTAGGATATGTTTTATACGCATAAATACTTGTGTCCTGTGGTGGCATAAGCCAGAGTCAGGAACTGTGTGTTTGTTGACCATGGACACAATTTCATGTATGCATGCCAACCTTCCTAATTGTCAGATTCCCTTGGAGGATGATGTTTGTTAAGCTAAGGAGAGGTAGTGCAGACACGCACAGGCTCTCAATGAGGAAAATAGAAACCCAGAACCCCTAAATTCCTAGACTTGATGAAGAAGCGCAATAGTTGTGCAAAAGATCCCTTTAGGTGTTTTAGTCTAGGAGAAAGAGCGTGAAGCTCTTAAGTCCTTCATATCTGACGAAGCTCAGGAAGGATAGAGAGAAGTTCAAGTAACGAAAGGGAGTATCCCTTCATTTGGAAGATGAATGGATGATATCCTTTCGTAGGATCTGAGGTCTGTCATGATCATTAGATCTAATGAATTTGCAAGGAGGTTAATAGCGAGATTGTTGAACGCTCAAAGTTTCGGAGGAATAAGAGTCGTCGATCAAGCGAAATGATCAACCGTTGATTTCTTCCAATGGGAAGAAAGGGATTCAGAACATCGATTACCGAAAGTCCGAAGAACAGGGGGAGGTTGTCCCCAAAGGAAAATTCTGAAACGAGAGACTCAGAGAAAACACGGAGGGAAAAGATTTGATCTGGACCATCAAATCTAGCGCCGAGGAACAATAGTCATCAGATTCGAGAGAATGTGTGCAAGGTTAACCCTCGTATAAGAAAGAGAGAGAGACCCGTTAAAGTCCTGAGAACAGATCTAGACCATCCATTTTTAGAGGACACATGGCAAAGATCTAAATCCATTAGGGTTCTAGACATCGAGAAAATGAGGATGAAGACCGAAGGAAAATCACGAAGTGCAAACTCGCGATAAGATCACGACCGTTGATCATCCCAAAAAGATCAAAACTGTTGATTGTGGATAAAAGTCGCAGCCGTCCATCGGAGGGGACACGTGGCTGTTAGTCGGCGTTTCGACACCGGGAAATCACAGGAGAAGACTTCCCTATACTGTTGACTAGGAATGACCGACAACGAATCACGACCGTTGGGTCGTGATAAATCTGGACCGTCACATCTATATCAACGAGGACTGACCGTTGGGGAGGACGCGTGGCAGAGATCCTGAAGCCCCAGGGCTTTGGTCATCGGGGAAATAGGAGTGAAGACCCCGCCAGAATCCCAAAAAGTAGAATGCTGGGATTTAATCTGGTCGTTGATCAAGTGGAGGATCTAGACCATAGATCCAGATGGTATCAGGTCACCGGGTTTTGGGGAGTTGAAAAGGAAAGGAGGAGGGGCACTGCATCATGATTTCCTGAATTACGAAATCCGAATGACATGGAGGAGTAGCCCTAGGTCATAGGAAAGGGTTGTGTGAGTGGAGATAAGGGAAGGAGCCAAGCACCTTAGCCCTGTTTTAGGTTTCAGGGATTGAAGGGACAAGGGTTCCTTGCCACCGAAAAGATGAAAGTTGATTCCTAGTAGCACCCATTTGCGATAAGAGCGTGATCATTGGGTAGTGGTCACACGAGGTCGAGATAGGGGAGGGGATTACCACCCGTTAGCCCTTTTCTGGTTTTTGAGATTCATAGGAACGAGGTGCTTGACATTGGGATCCCCGATATCACAGAATGCGACATGCCTTTTGATTTATCTCTGTGGTCATGAGTAGTGGTCATGTGGAGGAGGGAGCTCATGCTTGGTGCTTAGTCATGTAGGTAGAGTTCTATTAAGGGACCTGTGGATTTTTTCGTGAGATTCCAGCAGGGAATCGAAGAGCTGCTTCAGCTCAAGAACTTTGAAGGTCCATTGACTAGGATTAGAGACCATGGATGAAGGATTCGACTAACTAAGAAAGAGAAATTTGATTTTTATTATATGCGCTATAGTGGGTGTGTGACAAAATGGTATCAAAGAATGGTTACAACACTTGGCCTGCTTGGGCTCATGTACAAGTCGCGTAAGGAGATGTTGTTATCTGCATTTACTCCTTGAGGAGAAGGACTACAGATTGAACCTGTGATTTTGGGAAATCTTGTTGAATTTCAGCAGAGGAATTTCTTTAACCCCTTTGTTAAAATGGTAACTACTCTTATCAGAGTAGGGATATGCTAATTAATAGTGATAATAAAGCTTGAATGTGAATAGTTGAAGATAGTGGGGAAATTTTGTATGTTGAGTGTGCATATAGAATGCAAGGAGTGCGTAAAGAAACAAACTTGTGTTAAAATTTGAAAGCTCCGAAGATTGAACACAGAGGTTGAATTCCAGAAGAGTTGATGCCAAGTTTGTGGCTGGAAATCATTGAAAATATGAACAAACGGTGAAATTCTCGGAGGGAGGAATACCAAAATTCCATGAACCGTTAGATCTAGTAGATTAGTGGAGAAGATAAGGCTTATAACCTCTCATCACTCACAAGCTCAGGAGGAATATTATCTGTTATATTGGGATCAATGAGAGTCGTTGATCTAGAGATTTGAGGTTTCATCTATTGGGAAAATAGAAACGAATACTTTCCCAAAGTCGCGCAAGGTAAATCACCTATTCCATCAGGGTCGTTGGTTAGTGGATGACCTAAACCGTAGATACGGTGTAATTGGATCTTCGGGAGTTGTAGGTTTAGAAGTCAATGGATAGAGTTTTTAGGACTCGCATGTCACTAAATCCTGACATCCAACCTGAGCCGTTGGATCGAGACAGGTGGTGGATCGTTGATCTGATGCATACATATTCCAGGGATTCAAAATCGAGAGTTAGGAGGTGAAGACTTTGCCAGAATCCTGAAACGTGGAAAACCAATATTTGATCAGGACTGTTGATTGGTAGAGAGATCTGGATCGTGGGATACAGGTTGCCAGACCCTCAAGGATCAGAATTTTGGGGAAACGGTGGAGATTTGTCCGCGGATTCACCGAAACATAGGATCCCAATGCGTGTCTAAGAGTTGAACCCAGGTACCAAATGAAGGGTCATGTGGATAAAAGAGCTGAGAAAACCTTAGCCTTGGTCTTTCGGGTTTTTGGATTTCGAGAATCAAGGAACCAGAGTTCCTTCCAACAGGAATCCCAAAATTGCGAAATGTGAAGCACCTTTTAGTTCGGATCGTGGTCATCGCCGGTGGTCGCATGAGGAGAAGGCGTGAGCTAGTATGATGAATACTTAACTATGTTTAATTATACTTGAGTGCATGATTTTAATGCATTGTGAAGCTTCATAGTAGGAAGCCTAATATTAATACCAGTAAGGTATGAATGATATTAAACGTTCAAGTAATGCATGCATATGATGTAAGAGTATAGTTATAGGAACGATATGATTTCCCCAATAAATGAAACATGAGGCAAGCATTTCACTTGTCCAGATTAAATGAATACTATGAATGCATAGTTGGCTCCATTATGGGGAGTCATGAAAGTTCTGTTCTAAATAATAGCCTGAGGGGAATGTATCCCATCTCCTCAGGAAATACTAATATAATTAGATAAAAAGTAAACGAGCAAAGATGCTCTCTTGTCATAATAAGAGACACATGATTATGCATTTGATCATCACATGAGAAGGATGGTGAACAATCCTGAGTTGACTAATCTTAACAGTAAAGATGAATGTGGGCTGTAAATTATACCTATGGCAGCTAAATGCAGACTTAGGATTATGAAAATGATTAAGTACATCATAGATATAAGTTAACAAAGATGCATGTTTATATTCCTTAAGGAGAATATTTGGTAAACAACTAGAACTAACTCAAGGCTAAGTCCATCACAGATAGTGATGGACGTACAATAAGGAAGTTGCATGTTGAAGGAGTTCCCTGTGAAGAAATTGTGTAAGGACTCTGTCAAAAGAACAGAGTCACAACCTTAATGACTGTTGAGAATTAAGTAGGGGGCTACGAGCTTATACATATGTAAGAATCTTGGATAACATTTTAAAATAAATGTGTAGGTGGAAGACTAACAACTAAATGATAACCACTCTTAGGACCGAGTAATGATGTGCAGGATGCACAGGTTCATGATTCATTATGGGAAAAATATTTTTTCTATTTAAACATGCTGATGTATCCTAAGAGTTAGGATGAGCCTAACCCATGGATGCTCAGGAAAACAACAGAAAGATCACAATAAGAAGTATATTTCATAAGTAAAAGGGGGAGAAAAGGAGGAACACTTTCCTCACCCTAAGAACCCTAAATTGTTTAACAGAGCCGTAGGATTAAAAGAGCAGTTGTGGAAACTGGTATAGTTGATAAAAGGAAAGTAAACCCCCTGAGTATGATTAAATGAATAAATGAGTACATTTAACTGATTAGGCTTGGTTGACACCATGATTAAGAAAAGGCAGTGAAACCTTAGAGAAAACTCAACTAGGCTGAAAAGTCCCAGGCAGTATAGGAAGAGTTGGAAAAAGGGGAGAGTCCTCAATTCTTTCCTTGCTGAGTATTATGTTTTCCCTTGGATGAGAAATATGGTACACCAAAAAAAATAAAAATTTCTTGACACCATAAATGATAAGGATTGTATTGTCGAAGATACAATCGAAAAATCTGTTTATGTTGTACTTGTGGAAACATTAGGGATAATGTGATGAAGTGCATACAAATATGCTAGGACATGCCTGAAAATATTTTATTAATTTAAATGATATGATACTTGCATTTTAATTTGCATGACGACTAATGTGCTTATGATGTATATCATGTGTAGAGAGAAATAATATTGGAACTGTTGAGAAAGACAGTTGCCAATAATGAACAACCCCAATCAAAGGATGACTATGAGAAGGTTCTTCTTAAACGATTATTGAAGGGATTTTAAAAATCCCCATGGAGCACCACTGATGGGATAATATCAGAGAGAGAGTGCTAGCAGCCAAGAACTAGTATAAAGATATCCATGCCTATGTAGCATAAGGTATGAAGGGATTTGGTAAGAACCCCTTCTGAAATATTTTATTATGTTAGTGTTATGCATGATTTGAAAGGCAGTGGTATACCTTGGATACCCAAGTAAGATATGACTCAGGAAAGAGAATATGAATGATGGAGGTATGAACCTCTGGTAGTAAACACTATTTGTAACCGTTGGAAGTATTCATGAACTGATATGTCATCAATGCATTGACAATCAAGAAATGCGTAAAGGAATTCATGTGAAACTTTTGAGTTCATGTGTACTGATTTGGGATCGTGATCAACCTATAGCAGGTAGTATGGTCTTGCTGTAAGAATGAAAGAAAAACAAATAAACCATATGAGGAAAAGGTTGGTTAAATTCCAACACCCCATGGCGAAGAACTGGTCGTAAAGTGTGACGAACTTAAATAACAATGCAAGAGTGCATTGGGTATGAATGTGGCCATGGATAGTGGCACATTTGTTAAAACCCTTTGAAATGTTGAATTATGTTTTGAATATATATATATATATATATATACATATGTACGTGGAAAATCTAACAATTTGTTTGGCTGATTGAAGAATGAATTGCAGGAAGCAAAGGGTCATGGATATGGCAGTGAGGTAAGCCCATAGGAAAGACCTATTGCCTGTTGAGCCAAACTACAAGGAATGATATTTCCATTTGAGAAACTGAATTTGATTGTTAGTATGCACAATTCTAAAATTGTTGTGATGAAGTTGAAAAGGTGCGATAAAAATGTATGTGCATGATAACTAACAATTTGATTTGTTGAGGAATGATTGTACGAAGAAAGAGTCTTGGATATGGCAATGTTGTAAGCCCATAAGGAAGATCGATTTCCTACTGAGCTAAAATGTTATGGGAAGGAAAGTCCCATAATTATGAATCTGGTTCCTGTGCAGAACAAAGATGAAAACAAATTGTTGAATGGGAAATCTATAGGTGACAAATTTGTAATAAAATTCTGAATTTAAAATTTATGATAATGTCTCATGAATTTTTGTATGCCTATGATACAGGTGAAAGGAAAATATCTGCGAAGAGTGCAGAAATGATAGACTAAGCTCTCGGGTTCGATGAAGAACTGTGAAAAGGGGTATGTTCTGATTGTAGGAAATAGAGACTGACTCAGGAGAAGGAGAGTAACCTTCATCCCTATCTATGAATGAGTCGGGAGAAGGAGAGTAACCTTTGTCCTTATCTATTTATGTGCCAGGAGAAGGAGAGTAACCTTCATCCTTATCTATTTATGTGCCAGGAGAAGGAGAGTAACCTTTGTCCTTAACTTTCGTTGATTTAGAAGGTTGTAGGAAATAGAGACTGAGTCGGGAGAAGGAGAGTAACCTTCATCCCTATCTATGACTGAGTCGGGAGAAGGAGAGTAACCTTCATCCTTATCTATTTATGTGCCAGGAGAAGGAGGGTAACCTTTGTCCTTAACTTTCGTTGATTTGGAAGGTTGTAGGAAATAGAGACTGAGTTGGGAGAAGGAGAGTAACCTTCATCCCTATCTATGACTAAGTCGGGAGAAGGAGAGTAACCTTTGTCCCTATCTATTTTTGTGCCAGGATAAGGAGAGTAACCTTCGTCATCAACTTTCGTTGAGCCGGAAGGCTGTCAAGTTGAAAATCATTAGAAATGGATATTGCTGAGCCATGAGAACCCCGTGATAAGCCAAGATCTTATGAAATATATTGTATTGAGGTAACACAAGTCGGAGGGACACCTCAACAAGGAAATTCTGAGGGATGACTCGACTGTAAGACTCAATAGAGTCTCTGGAATTCTTTCTGTGAAAAATGGATCACTTGAGGGACTGTGTAGCAGTGAAGGGGTGCCTCAGCCGAGGCCTGGAGAGTGAGTGACCACAAGGAAGATGAAACTTTGATAGTTATTGAAAACCATTGATTTGGATTATGCACCCAATGGGTATATCAAGGAAAGTAATGGGCCTGGATAACAAAACAACCATGTGGATACAAATCCACAAACTACACAGATAATTGTTGTGCTAAGATTATGAAAATTTTTCTAGAAATTTGTATGTAATGTTTTCACATAAGACTATGATTAACATGCTTGTTGTCCAAGAATTACTGAAGGCAGGTGACGAAGACTAGGGGTCTGAGAAAGGACCTGACCGACAAAGAAAAACCGAGATTTCCGAAGCAGCTGAATAACAAAGGTATGACAGGTGTTTTTGAGAAAGAACACTGAGGATGGTGATTCCTTTAAGGGGGAGGGAATTGTAACACCCTGTTTCCCCCAACTTGTAATTAATCACAAAATAGGAATTACCATGCTAAGGCATGTGGATAATGTAAATGTGTTACTGTTGAGTTGCCAATAACTGACTATGGGGGTGAAGCCTTGAAAGTACTGGCCATGATATCACTAGAGGAGAGAAAGCAATTAATAAAGAAAGGACTAGTGGTTGAACAATCAACCACCCTCATGAATGGAAACATGGGCTGTCAGCCTGAAGTACCGTAGGGACCTGCAGACTGGAGCTTCCTTCTGATAGAAGGAACAAGATAGGTCGACAAACCTTCCAAGGTAAGAGGGATACACACGGGAGAAGAGAGACCATACACAAGCAGAAGCTAGTAAGGGAGATGCGTGGAGCTCTCCTAGAGAGAATGATAAGAAGGTTGTGAGTCTGATGCTAGCATGAGCATCTGATGAACCTCGCTAAGGCCATAATAGAGAGAAATCTCTGAGAACTGCAGAGAATAGAACTCAAGCAGAAGCTGGAATAGAGGGAGCACTCTTGAGAACTGTGAGAACTCCCTGGTGATATCATGGCTTAGCACGGGGGTGGCCAGAGTGCTAAGAATGAATGCCTCTAAGCCTATAGTCAGGTGGAAGGACGAACACCCACAATCAGTTGGTTGGCAGAAATATGTAATAGATAAGCGATCTCCTACCCTATGTAATTTAGCTACAACTGTGTAGGAATTGGTTATACTGTGTATGTTTCAGGAATTGTGCATGATTTCTTAATGGATATACTGTACCACTTTCTTTAATGTTTGGTTGTATAATTAGGCTAGTAAGAAATTATATGGTTAGGATATGTTTTATATGCATAGATACTTGTGTCCTGTGGTGGCATAAGCCAGAGTCATGAACTATGTGTTCGTTGACCGTGGACACAGTTTCATGTATGCATGCCAACCTTCCTAATTGTCTGAGTCCCTTGGAGGTCAGAGTTTGTTAAGCTCAGTAGAGGTAGTGCAGACACGCACAGGCTCTCGGTGAGGAAAACAGAAACCCAGAACCCCTAAAGTCCTAGACTTGATGAAGAAGCGAAATAGTTGTGTCAAAGATCCCTTTAGGTGTTTTAGTCTAGGAGAAAGAGCGCGAAACTCTTAAGTCCTTCATATCTGATGAAGCTTAGGAAGGATAGCGAGAAGTTCAAGTAATGAAAGGGAGTATCCCTTCATTTGGAAGATGAACGAATGAGATCCTTTCGGACGATCTGAGGTCTTTCATTACCATCAGATCTAACGAACCTAGAAGGAGGTTAAAAGCGAGACTGTTGAACGCTCAAAGTTCAGGAGGAATAAGAGTCGTCGATCAACGGAAACGATCAACCGTTGATTTCTTCCAACGGGAAGAAAGGGATTCGAAACATCGGTTACCGAGAGTCCGAAGAACAGGGGGAAGTTGTCCCCAAAGGAAAATTCTGAAACGAGAGACTCAGAGAAAAGACAGAGGGAAAAGATCTGATCTAGACAGTCAGATCTAGCGCCGAGGACCGATAGCCATCGGATCCGAGAGAAGGTGCATGAGGTTAACCCTCGTATAAGAAAGAGAGAGAGACCCATTAAATTCCCCAGAACAGATCTGGACCATCCATTTGTAGAGGACACATGGCAAAGATCTAAATCCATTAGGGTTCTGGACATCGGGAAAATGAGGATGAAGACTGTAGCGAAATCTTGAAGTGAAAACTCGCGATAAGAGCACGACCGTTGATCATCTCGAAAAGATCACAACCATTGATTGTGGCTAAAACTCGTAGTCATCCATCAGAGGGGACATGTGGTTGTTGGTCGGCTTTTTGGCATCGGGAAATCACAGGAGAATACTTCCCCAGACTCTTGACCAGGAATCACCGACAACGAATCATGATCGTTGGGTCATGAAAGATTTGGACCATCAGATCTAGATCAAAGAGGACCATCCGTTGGGGAGGATGCATGGAAGAGATCCAGAAGCCCCAGGTCTTTCGTCATCGGGGAAATAGGAGTGAAGACCCCACCAGAATCCCAAAAAGTAGAATACCAGGATTTAATCTGGGCCGTTGATCAAGTGGAGAATCTAGACCGTAGATCCGGATGGTATCGGGTCACTGGGTTTCCAGGATTTGAAAAGGAAAGGAGGAGGGGCACTACATCGCGATTTCCCAAATTGTGAAATCCGAATGGCTCAGAGGAGTAGCCCTAGGTCACAAGGCAGGGTTGTGTGAGAGGAGATAAGGGAAGGAGCCAAGCACCTTAGCCCTATTTCGGGTTTCGGGGATTGAAGGAACAAGCATTCCTTGCCACCGGAAAGCTGAAAGTTGATTCCCGGAAGCACCCATTTGAGATAAGAGCATGGTCACAGGGTAGTGGTCACATGAGGTCGAGATAGGGGAGGGGCTTACCACCCATTAGTCTGTTTCGGGTTTTCAAGATTCATAGGAATGAGGCGCTTGACATTGGGATTCCCGGTATCACAAAACACAATGAACCTTTTTATTAAGCTCTGTGGTCACGAGTAGTGGTCATGTGGAGGAGGGAGCTCATGCTTAGTGCTTAGTCACATAGAAGGAGTTATATTAAGGTACCTGTGGATTTGTTCGTGAGATTCCAGCAGGGAATCAAAGAGTTGCTTCAGCTCGGGAACTTTGAAGGTCCATTGACCAGGATTAGAGACCATGCATGAAGGATTCGACTAACTAAGAAAGAGAAATTTTATTTTTATTCTATGCCCTGTAGTGGGTGTGTGACAATGAATAGGGTACATTTTCCATATTTGTCCTAGGATATCAGGGAGACAATCCAATGTCACATTTTCATCAAAAGGGAATACCATTTGAGATTTTTGATCAAGGATCAAGTCTAGAACACTGAAGAATATCTCTAGATTTGGTATTATCACTTGAAAAATAATCAAAAGCATGATTTACAGATTTTAAGGAAGAGAAAACCGAGATTCAATTAAATAAAGTTGCAGTCAAAGAAGCATTTCTATATTTTAAGAGGATCAAGAAGTCCCAAATTCTTGGGAAATCATTAGATATTCATTTTATTTTCCAGAGATATTGAAAACATAATGTTTCTATTATTCTATTTAAACTATGGATTGTAATGAAAAAGGGAGGGGTTTAGTTTCTGAAAGACCCGATAGGGGTTTTCTCCAAGACCTGAGAGATGTTCAGGAGGTAAATTTTTGTGGATACATGAATGTAATCCTGAAGGATTGATTGTTCTAAAAGAATCTTTGCCATTGAGGATCTATGAGAGTTATTTTATCAGTCTGTTTATACCTTTTATTTCTTCTTACTTGAATAAAAACCAGTTTTTGAGAATCAAATCTTGTCATTGATTAATATATCTATGAGCAGCAGATCCTCTGTTGTAGCTTGCCTATTTATCATTGTATTATTCAAGTATCTTTATTAGTTCATTTGACAGAAAGGATCTTTCGTTTGACGAACTTTCTACTTGATTTTTTCTTCCCCATTCTTCTATTTGCACAACTTTTGTCTGATAAACAACTTGAGTGCCTTCAATCTTTAGGTTTCTTTGACTCCATGCCCAATGAAATCATCTTGTAGACATTTTGTTGCCTTCTTCTCTCTTTTTATTTTGGTTAATCCACCTACATATAAACAAGTTTACACACTCATGTTCAAATGTTTCTAGGCTCACCTCATTTCCAGCCTGAGGGTGACTTCTAGAGCTATCAACTGCAACAACATTTCTACTGGAGAAAACTTCGATAAGATATCAGCCAGTATATCAGGTCCTATAGTGCCTACACTATTGTTGAAGAGACCACTAAGAAACATGGCATGTACACTCCTCTTCCTACTCTTGACAGGCCATGGGAATCCATTTCAATGGACTACATGTCGGGCCTTCCATCGACCAAGCGGGGAAATTAATTTGTTTTTGTCGTTGTTGATCACTTTTCTAAAATGGCGATTCTAGCCCCCTGCAAGAAGAACATCACAGCAGATGCCACTTCCAAGATCTTCTTTGAAAAAGTATGGGTACATTTTGGAATCCCCTAAACCATTGTATCATATTGGGACAACCGATTCCTTAGAACATTCTTGTCAAGCCTCTAGTCACTACTGGACACCAAGCTCACCAAATCCACTTCTTTCCACCCCCAGACAGATGGCCAAACTGAGGTCGTTAATTGGATGACCGTGCATATCCTGCACATGTACAATTCCAAGAACCCCCACACATGGGATGATATTCTTCCCTATGTTCATCATAGCTACAACTGAGCCCTACATAGCTCAACCGACCACAGATCCTTTCAGGTGGGGTTGTGATTCCAACCATTGGGTCAAATGGACATTGCACTACCCTTTGCGTCGACCCTGACCGACTTATCACCTGGTTCATTGAGGAGATCCAACACATCCGCCAACAGTTTCAGTATATTTTATAGAATTCCAATGGCAAGTATAAGCATCGCCATGATCAACACTGGGTGCCACATAAGCTTTAGGTGGGAGACAAAGTTTGGTTTCAGCTGTAGAAAGAATGCCTTACAGGGCCCCATCAGAAACTTTGCCCACTTTGTTATGGTCCTTACACCATCACCAAGGTTGTGGGAGACAATGATTTTGAGCTGAACATTCCTCCTTTCCTTGGTCTGCGCCTAGTGTTCAACATATCTCTCCTTTGGCCATATTTCCCACCATTATTGGACACCTCAGAGATAGTATAACATTTGAAACCCACACATCTCAAACCAAACTGCATGAAAAAGGAATCTAGGGATCAAATTTTGGACAAATAGGTCAAGGGAACTCACCAGCAGAAGATCCAACTTTATCGAGTTTTCAAAGCAGTGAACCTCTTTCACTAAGGCAAGTGGCTCACTGGGGGCCAAATTTAGCAGACATTTCCTCATATGATGGGAGATCTCAACAAAATGGATACCATTGATTCTTAAGGAGGGAGGATTGATCCATATGGATGTCGGTGGCCTCCCACCTATTCCATCTGGCTCATTTTGGAAGTTTTTTCTAGTTTTTGGGTCTGAAACTTTCGGGGTCATTTTGAGTCCCTAAACAACGTTTTTATGGCTCACCACAATTAGACTATATATGGAGTTAGGTTCTGACACCAACATGTGTAGTCCTCGGATAGACCTTTCCAATGGGCCATTGTGCGCCTAAAATGAAGATCGTATGCAAAAGTTATGACCTCAGGAAGTTGATGTACTAACTTACTCTAACGAGGCCCACATGACTTTTGGCACTTCATATCCTAGGGTTAGGTTTTTGGCATTCCTGTTTATTGTAAAACGGCTTGGAGAGAATCATTGTAACTATCTTCTTGCGAATGAGCGTGATCATTAGATCTCTTCTCAGAGATAAACTTCCACCATTGATCTAGGTGGATATCGACTGACACCCACCTTTTCCAACTGGTTCAAAACAATTTTCTGGCAATTTACTTAATTTACTATTTTTACCAATTTTTAATTTCCTAGGCCATTTTGAGGGCTTAAATGAAGGTTTTTCGGGATCGATATTCTCAATCATAGCCAAAGGATCTGATTGAGCTCCCAAAATGAATCTCCTCTATGATACCTTTCCAACGAGCTATCGTGCACCCCAAACGGAGATCGCATGCCAAAGTTATGCCCCCAGGAAGTTGATACACCAAACTACCCAAAATGGGGTCTACAAAACTGTTGGCTTTTCATCTTCCGAGGTTAGGGTTTTGGATATTCTTTATGATAAAAAGGACTTTGGAGCCTCATTGTAAAATCATCATCTTGCAAATGCGAGTAGCCGTCACATCTCTTCTCAGAGATAAGATGCCACCATTCTAGCGAGTCTTTCACTCTGTATTTTTACAGTTCTGTACATTTTACACATTAATAAAAATTGTGTATTACTGTATATTTGTGCCTCTTTTTATATTTCCAATATATCTATGTTATATTATTGGCACTCTTTGAATATATTTGTATATTTATGTGCTATATCTCCGCTCTCATTTCGTGCCGAAAATTATCCGGATCAACCATTCCAACAATCTTGTTTCAGTCTGCATTTTAACAGTTTCAACATATTTACTTATTGAATAGAAGCCAGTTTTATGATATCTTTGTTATTGTTCTTTGTGTTTCTTTGTTAATAATAATAATAATATGTATTCATTTTGTTTTGCTTATAAAATCCGGATCAACAAATATCATTACTATACAGACCAAATGAGAAACTCTCGAAGGAAACTTGTATATATGACAAGATGATGCTTTTAGTATTCATGATGTGATGTTTTCAACAGGACAACGATAACTTCTTCTCCCAGTGAGTCACCATTTGTTGATTTCGCAACTAGCATCTTGTTTTTCATTCTTATTTGAAATACAAAATCATTTTTATACTCACTTCCTCATATGTATATATGTCAGAATGACTAATTTTTTTTTTGTACAAAGATGTGATTGTTTAGTGCTAATTTGTCTTGTTTGAATTTTTATCATTTCGTGTGAATAAGTTTGTGTCACTTATTGATCGTTTTCTATCTTCAATTTCATGACTGTAAAGCATGAAAGTGAAGCTTATTTTTGTGCAAATCGTTGATCGAACTCTTGTGACAGTATTCCTTTGCATGGATGAAATATTATTGTTTGTTTGATTTAACTAATCTAAGGTCTGAATAAGAAGATCCTTGACCTATGTTTTAAATTGAAAGTCTTTGAATTATGTTAAAACACCTAAGCAAGGCTCACTTCTTAGAAAATAAGATCGATTTTAAGAGGTATGGGTTTGATTTAAATGATTTATGAACTTAAGTATCGAGCATGAACTAAAACCTTGTTTAAAACTATTGATAAATCATTGATATGAATGATATTGAGTTTCATTTAAAACCTTACCTCTCTAAACAGTCTCGATGTAAATTTTTGACACCCACCATTGTCATATCATGAAACGATTTTAGTAATGGTCACTTAACATGGCTTGACCATTTGGTTGTCACATGAATTATTATTCTTCGTGGTGTTAATGTCCTTGAAATCTGGTTAGTAGTTTGTGGCAGGTTGCGAGGGTTTCATGTGTTTGTTACTTAGAACCTCCTTTTTCTCTGGTCTATTGGAGGTAATAAGAACTTGGACTGGGAGATAATGGTAGAGTGTTCTAAAATACTCAAGTGTTTGTTTATTGTCAGTTATGTTCATTCAACCTCATTCATTGTTTATGGGCTTGGTCAATTACGATTACAACGTTTTCCCCTTGATGAAAATTGTTTTTATATATTCTGGTTTATCCCTGTTGAGTTTATGGCTCCCGTAGTGAGGATAGAGTCAAATGGTACGCAAACCTTGTTGTCCCATGAAAACATGATGGGTAAGATTTCCTAGTTCAGTTAGCTGGGTTTTATCAAATCATTTAATGGTTTTAATTTAGAAGTGGCTAGGGATTTTTCCAGTACTTTTGATGGCACCAAAGCCAAAATTGGGGATTTTTAGATACAGGTCATAGATGAATTCATACCAAAGGCAACGAGTCTCCCTTGTTGGAAGATTGGTTGTTTTCATTGATGTCAACCCTAGTCAGTGGTTTTGGAACACAAAATTGATTAAGGTATTTGGACATGAAGGACAATGTACATGCAGAAACAAAACCCATGGATGGATAGTATACACTATGTTGTTTCTAGTGGTAGGTGGCACATCACGTGGATCCTCATGGTTGAGGAGAAATGAATTTTTGAAGATGCTAAAGTGAATTGAAGAAGGAAGTACATGTAGGCCCTGAACATAATTAAAGAAAATAATTACAAAATAAGAAAGTATCAGGTCGACCCTAATGTTAAAAGAAGGTGACAAAAATGGTATAAATAAATATCATTATACATTCATTTGTAACACAAGTCGAATTTAAGAGGAAATCAGAAGTAAAGAAGGCCTGATTTTAAGGGACAATGAAGTCTTTTGGTGATGTGTTCTAAGTATCAACAATTGGTATTGGAGGAGGTTGCCTTCAAAACAGTTTAACCATTGGAAGGAAAATCTTGAGTAGAGATGGATGACCATGAGCACATTTTAAATGGGATTCAAAAATTTGATGGAAGAAATTATGCATACTGGAATGATAGAATGAAAAATTACCTAACGGATTTGGGAGTAGACATTTGGTACTCAGCTGTAAATGGCTATGTAATCCCAAATAATGCTCCAACTGATACAAATGAGAAGAAGATTATGAGTTGTAATTCAAAAGCGAGACATGTTATTCTAGCAACATTGGCACGAACCATTGCTAGCAAAGTGATGGGATGTAGCATTGCTAAAGAGGTATGGGACAAACTCAAGAGTATATACGAAGGTGATCCAAAATTTAAGCAGGTAAAGATTCAACGACATAGAGAAGAATTTGAAAATTTGAAGATGAATGAAAAGGAAGATATTGCAACCTATCTTCTTAGAGTTGATGAAGTTGTTAATGTTATTAAAGGATTAGGTGAAGAGCTCGATGAATCGTTGGTTGTACAAAAAGTATTGAGATCACTTCTCTTGAAGTATGATGCTAAGGTCTCCGCCGTTGAAGAAACTAGGGACTTGACCAAAATGACAATGGATGAATTACATGGGTCTCTTATAGCATATGAAATGAGAATAGGTACAACATGTGACCAACCAAACAATGAAGCATCCTTTAAATCCATAAAGAATAAAAAATACAAGGATAACGACCTTGATGAAGAAATAACAAATTTTGTAAGAAGGTTCCAGAAGGGAAGTGGAAGATACAAAGGTAAGTCTCCTCTCAAATGCTTTAACTGTGGTAGAATAGGACATATTGTTGAAAACTGCTACTATAAAAAGAGAAGTCTCAACAATAAAAAGAGCTTCTACTCCAAGGATGATGACATCTCCTCAGATGAGAGTGATGAAGAAGATAATGATGAAGGAGAAGTCCTCTTCAAAACCCAAGAAACCCAGGATCATGATCACAAGAATTCTAAAGAAGAAGAAATCATTTGTGAAGAAGATTCAGATGAAGAAAACAACCTTGATTCCTTTTGGGGATACAAATACAATGCAGAGAGTGAACAAGAAGATGAGAATCTTGAAAAGTTGAAGCATGTTGAAACTGAAAATAGAAAGCTTAGAAACACAAACATAATACTAAAAGGTGAATTGAGTAGTTGTGAATAAGAGAATTACAAGCTTGAAAATACCATTAATATCTTGAAGGAGCAATTAAAATATTATGAGAAATTTAAAGAAGAATTGGATCACACAAAAGGGGAGCTACTATTGATAATAGAAAAGTTGAAGAAGTTCAAAAAAAGCACTGAAAAATTAGACGAGATCCTTAGCAGTCAAAGATCTCCAAACGACAATACAGGACTAAGATACAATGACAGTTTGAAGACAAAAAAACAAGAGAAGGAAGTTGAAAATGATGAAACCAACACTCCAGAACAAGTTGAACAACAAGATAGAAGAGTAGAATTCAGAAGGAATGAGACATCATGAAGATCTTCTCCCATCAGGTATGAAAGAAATCATTTTGAAGGAAACTATAGAAGAATAGATCATGAACCTAGATGGACCACACCACAAAGAAGATCACTTACTCCCAGGTATCAAAATTTCTTTCTTGGACATTGTTATACTTGTGGAAATTTTGGACACAAGACAATCAATTATATAATCAATGAAAGGAATAACTATGCAAGCTACATGAATGGTGAAAATAGTAGATATGAAAATGTTCATAGACCTATCAACATAAATAATAATCCATTTGACCCATTAATGGATCAAAATATTGTGTGTTACAAGTGCAATAATCTTGGTCACAAAGCGCGAGATTGCAGAGAGATGAAGGAAGATAATCGTATGCCAACTACAACATGGAAAAGGAAAGAAATTCCACACAATGAAAATTGTCGAATAGCATTGGTCGCTAAAGAATGCAAAGAAGAAGATGAATGGTTCATAGACAGTGGGTGCTCATCTCATATGACCAAAGATCAAAGCAAATTTGTCAGCTTGAAGAAAAAGGGTGGAAATGTTGCATTTGGAGATGACTCATCTACCAAAATACTTGGAAAATGAACTATAAATCTTGGAAGTGAAAATGTAAAAGCAGGAAAAGTCTTATTGGTTGAAGATCTGAAGCATAATCTCCTTAGTGTCAACAAAATATGTGATCAAGGATACACTCTTACGTTTGACTCCTGAAAATGTAAAATTAGAGAAAATAACTCAGGAAGATTGGTTGCAACTGCAACAAGAAGATCGAACAACATATACATCCTAGACATGAAGAATATAGAGAAATCAAAAGCCACACAAAAGGATTCCAAGGAAGAAAAAGTCCCAAAGACCAAAAATAAGGATGAAGTATTATTGAGTGCCACATGTTCAGGGGGAGCAGCCCCAAAGAAGAGAGTTAATTTTTTTCATTAAACTCAGGGGGAGCAGCCCTACCATTTGAAATTGATGTCAAAGGGGGAGAGAAATTGGGATCATGATGATAGGGGGAGCATGAGT
Organism: Picea engelmannii; assembly: GCA_009831015.1. Taxonomy (NCBI): domain Eukaryota; kingdom Viridiplantae; phylum Streptophyta; class Pinopsida; order Pinales; family Pinaceae; genus Picea; species Picea engelmannii. The sequence goes on from ML821228.1 coordinate 92,430, forward strand.
GTTGCCATCAATGACAAAGGGGAAGATTGTTGGAAGATTGGTTGTTGTCATTGATGTCAACCCTAGTCATTGGTTTTGGACCACAAGATTGATGAAGGTATTTGGACATGACGAACAATGTACATGCAGAAACAAAACCCATTGATGGATAGTATACATTATGTTGTTTCCGGTGGTAGGTGGTACATCACATGGATCCTCATGCTTTAGGAGAAATGAAATTTTGAAGATGACAAAGTGAATTGAAGAAGGAAGTACATGTAGGCCCTAAAGATAATTAAAGAAAATAATTACAAAATAAGAAAGTGTCAGGTCAGACCTAATGTTAAAAGGAAGTGACATAAATGGTATAAATAAATATCACTATACATTCATTTGAAACACAAGTTGAATTTCAGAGGAAATCAGAAGTAAAGAAGGTCATATTTCAAGGGAGGATGAAGTCTTTTGGTGATGTGTTCTAAGTATCAACATTCCTCAGGAAGGAAAAAAGTGGTTTAAAAATATGAAGGTAGCTAATATTCCATGGCGGTCTCTGTTGATGTCCAAAAGGTCGCAATACCATGTAAAGGGTACATCATTAGAGATATTTAACACTTGTTGGCACAATTTATTGTTTATTATTAAGCAATTCATTACCTGTGAAGGGAGCTACAATTTAGTGCTCCTTTTGCACATACGATTGTTAATGGTGTTTCAGGGGTTTAGTTTAAACTCACCCTTCTACTTGCTTAAAATCCTGCAAGATATGTTGAAATTTTATCAATGGCCAAGCCTTAATCCTTAGACTAACTTGTTTCACCACTGCCTAATTCGCATCTTGGTCAAATTCCATTTGGTTAGCATGAGGGATACTTGGCAAGGTTTTCTGGTGAAATGAATTCTTAACCCCAGAAATTGACCCCATCATCGATTTAACACAGGGTGTTGAAGAGCCCTTCTCTCCCAAGACTTCACCTAATTCACCTCATGATTTTTGAATTGAGATGCATATTCAAAATGAACCTATCATTTCATCTGATGCCCAAACAAAGGCTTTTTCTATGGCTAGATTGGCGCCCAAAAGACATTGTTTTGTTGCTAAGAAACCCTTAGAATCTGTCCTTAGTCATATGAGGACTCATTCATTAAGTCTTGTTGATCAGTCTCAGTATGTGAAGCCAACAATCAAGGATAAGCATAAAGAACAAGGTAAACAAGCTAGGCATTTACAAGAGGTCTGTGAGGTCGAGTTTAAAAACAAAAGGAATGGCCGCATCCTTTCTAGAATGATAAGGAATAGGCATAAGAAGAGGAATGATCCCATTCAAACGATCATAATAGAAGATATAAACTCTGTTGAAAGTACAATCTCGGACTCTACAAAGGATGGTCATCCCTAGTATGACTTTGTTTCTAATTTTTCCCCATTCCTCCAAGGCTGTGAGGGATTCTCAGGAATTCAGGATGATATAAAGGGTAAGTTGGTGGAAGTAAATCCACTAGACTTAGACCACCAACAATTTCTCCTAGATTTGGAACCTATGTGTTGTGATGAATGTTTGGCGTGGATCTAGAGGTATTACACATATGTCTCATAAATGTGAATGTGCCTTAACTAGGCTATGATGCAGAATAGAGATCTTGAAAGAGAAAATCGAGAATTGAGGTTTGAAACAAAACAAAACATTCCTCGAGAAAACAAGAAACCCAGGAAATTGGGAGATATTCTTATTAAGAATTCAACCAATGTCAATGCTATTATCATATGAGAGATGCACAAATTCTCATTTTCCAATGTTTAATTTGGTAAATAAATCGATGTTTTTATTTTTATTGGATTTGTTTGTTAAGATTTATTTTTATTTGATTAGTTTGTTAAGCTTTATTTTTATTTGATTAGTTTGTTAAGATTTATTTTTATTTGATTTGTTTTTTAACCATCATTTCTTGCATTATTTTTAGACTAGCTACATAATCAAAGATTATGTACCTTGTCTTAATTTAAGTTAATGTGATTTTTAATTAGATTTTAATTTTAATTTTAATTTTCATGTCTCAAAAGGAATTGACATACGTCCTGTGTGTTGCTTGGATAATGAAGACCATGAAGTATTGGGTCTAGAAGTAGGATCTATTTCAATTCTGAATATTTTTTTAACGATTGTTATAAAAAACTTTAATAATTTGTTGTAAACATTAGTATTAAAAACTTAGATTAGCATGTAGTTTTAAAAACATTCTATTTTTTAGAGATTTGCCTCTATCATATGGATATGAGGATTATTATTATTTTTGTTTAAATACTTTTGAGTTTGGGAGCGATATGGTGGTGAAAATTTTGGGAGATGGACTCCTAAATATTTTATTGAAGGATATAGAATCCTTTTTAACCAAGGATTTTGTCCTGCAAGTTAAAGAGTTCAATTCGTATTATAATATCTTGGTGTTATGGTTTATATTATTCAAAGTAATCGATTATGGATTGATTTGAATTAGCTTTAGTATGTTTTATCAATTAATGGTTAATTATTATCATATGTATATTAATTCTTTCAATCTTTTAACAGTCCATAATTCCAAATTGTATAGTTTCAGATGATTGTATTGTCTTGCGTAAATCTTGAACTCTATTGAATTAGTTGATATATCTTTGGTTTGCACCTATATATATTTGTTCAACAAAAAATTATTTCTTATTACAAATGATTACTTATATCTTCACTTGGGATCATCAATACAAAATGTTGTCCTTTTTGTATTTTGAATGAGATTTGAACTGTCAAAGTGAAGTAACTTTCTCTTGGCATTCCATAGTATTAGAATTATACAACTTTCTGCTATATAGTTATCTTAACAGGTAGATTACAGGAACATTTTGGTATGGGAAGACAACTACATTTTTTCTTTTAATGTTGACTAGTTTTAGGTTAGTAGTTCTTGTTTACTTTTATTATTTACTTTTGTATTTTCTTTATGAAAGTAGATCCATCTTTAAGCTTAAATACTTTTTTTTATTTAAGCCATAACATTACCATCCACATTCACTCTTTTCCTTTCTTTTAGTTTCAAAGGTAAAAGTAGATTAGTGGCATATTTTAGATTTGTTTACATTTTGCTTGAGATTTGGATCTTTTGTATAATCTTAGATTCCAAGGTTTCTAGTAAATTCTGTAATCTGTATATTTGTACATTTTGTATATAATAAAACGTAAATATATATAGTAGATAATTGGTTAGTTATTTTATTTTTATAGTTTAGATTAGATCTTTTTATCGGCCAACGAAGTCGTAAAACCCATCAGAGTGAGTCATCCCAAACAAATTAGGTTATTTAGACAACTTTGGATTGGGCTTTCCCTCACATTTGACAGTGTGTTCACATATTCCCATCAACAGATCCTCGCACATGATAATTCTTTATGGTTTGGAGGTGTGACAAGTCTAGAACCCTCTTTACCACACTAAGATTAAATTAAGATTAAATTGTTGAAACATTGAGTGTAATATTCCTTTAGGCATTGTATATGATCTACTAGGAGTTTTTTTTGTATGCTTGAATCTTCCTCAGTTCATTGAGTTTGATCCTTTCTCGAGGAAAACACTTGTGAAGGTGCTTGCATTGTGGTTGAGTGGAAGCATGACTATTGTATGTGATTTTAACTATAACATTTGGGTTTCAATATACTAAAAGTTATAGGTTTTTTAAATTTATGTATTAAATGTGATTTTAAGATTATCTTATTTAACTTTGTGTACACTCTTTATGGATTTAAGGCATTTTTTCTAGCTATGCGTTGATTTTTTTATGTTGATTTAAAATTTCAAAATAGAGTTTTTAGTGTGTGATTTTAAGATTATCTTATTTAACTTTGTGTACACTCTTTATGGATTTAAGGCATTTTTTCTAGCTATGCGTTGATTATTTTATGTTGATTTAAAATTTCAAAATAGAGTTTTTAGTGTTATGAAAATTACAATTTTACCACTCGCGAGTTTCATGGCACATCCAAATGGTTGAAGACTAATCACATTCTGAGTTTTGTCTCCAACATTTATATTGTTATTAAAAAATAGGTCTTGCTGTTTACAATGTTCATTCTTATGTTCAATAAACCTCTTATCTGTGATGTTTTCCTTTTTGCATTTTCTCTTATAAGTCCTTATCGAATGCCCTAGGACTATATCAATGAGTTTTTGCATTGACTGTGTTTTTGTTTACGTGTTGACAAAACAATTCCTGGTGTTTTCCAAAGTTTAACATTGTTGCAAACAAATATTTTTTTTTCTTGTGTTGTAATTGGTCTTTCAAATGAACATCTTATTATAGAGATGGAAACGATAATTTAATGGACAATTTAATTATTACATTTAGTGGATGGTTGAAATGCATGCATTTACAAGTCTCAAAGTTTTAAGACCATATTGGTTTTCAAAGCTCAATACCTGTCAACTGGTAATTGGGGACATTAAAAGTTGTGGGCCAAATGATTTCTTTTAATTTTTATTGTTGACTGTTTATATTCGTAAATTTGTAATGTTTATATATATATACACACATATTTGTTTTATAGCATGTCCGTTACTTGTGGGACTAGCCTATGATCTAAGAATCCATGACCCAAGGGTATCTAAGTTGTTAAAATCACCCAGGGATCGCATCGAGCCTCAACCACACCAACCCTTAACATGCCTATATTTTTTTGGAAGTCTCCTCTCGACTACCATGGGTTTCGAACCTTGGTGCCTTACAGAAAAAAAAAACCATTGAAATCCAATCACGCTAGCAAAATTTGACTTAAAAAGTCGTTTACCTCAAGGTGTCCCCATGGCTCCAAGTTAAATGACCCTCATTGGAATTGAACCTTTCCCAATGGTGAAAAACGCCTCTCTTTCCACCATTGGATCCAAGCCCTTTGGGCATGTATATATATATATATATATATTCATTTTTTTTTCTTTATTACCATTCATAAATTTTGAAGGGATTTTTGTGCACTCTATGACATGATTTTATGCGAGGGTTTTTATGGTTTACAATGAATTTTAATTTAATTCTTTTGTTCTATTAGTTGTTGTGGATGGATTTAGATTTGAGAGTGAATTTTCTGGGAGCGTAGTTTTATTGTTCTAAAATTCATTGATATAACATGATTGGAACAATGAACAAAATAAATTAGATTGTGATTTTGTGGCTGGTATGTGGTGATGTTGAATTGAACATTGTTATTTTGCATTTGACCATGATATAATTTGTTACAACTTACAAAGACGAGGTTCTTCCCAACTTCTTTGTTCAAATGAATGGTTTTAATTGCTTGTTTATTTTTTTAACAATAGACAAATTTACCCATTGCTTGTTTTTTCAAAGAGTATGCAATACTTGTTGAATAAAATGAAGGTGTTCATCTAATATCTTTCTTTTAAGCAGTTTCCTACCAAATTAATTTATGTATTTTATGGAAATGTGCATTTAGCTTTTTTGTTTCTTGCTTCATAGTGTATGCCTCATGCATACTGCAACTACTGTGTTTTATTAAAGTTTGTTGTGGTATTGGTGTAATATTTGATAAAAGCACTT